>JARFJB010000286.1:0-160165 GCA_036346205.1 Vesta saturnalis | reverse complement strand
GTTTTTAGGGTTTTAGGTTTTAGGTTTTCGTGTTTTATTTTTTAGTGTTTTTAGTGTTTTGTGTTTTAGTGTTTTACGTTTTTAGTGTTTTAGTGTTTTTAGCGTTTTTTAGCGTTTTAGCGTTTTAGCGTTTTTTAGCGTTTTTAGCGTTTTAGCGTTTTAGCGTTTTAGCGTTTTAGCGTTTTAGTTTTAGCGTTTTTAGCGTTTTTAGCGTTTTTTAGCGTTTTTTTTAGCGTTTTTTAGCGTTTTTAGCGTTTTAGCGTTTTTAGCGTTTTTTAGCGTTTTTAGCGTTTTTTAGGGTTTTTTAGTGTTTTTAGTGTTTTTAGGTTTTAGTGTTTTAGTTTTTAGTTTTTAGGGTTTTAGTGTTAGCGTTTTCGTGTTTTTACGTTTTTTGCGTTTTTGCGTTTTAGCGTTTTTGCGTTTTTGCGTTTTTGCGTTTTTGCGTTTTTGCGTTTTAGTGTTTATGTGTTTTTTGTGTTTTTGTGTTTTTGTGTTTTAGCGTTTTTAGCGTTTTTAGGGTTTTAGTGTTTTTGTTTTTTCGTGTTTTAGTGTTTTTAGGGTTTTAGCGTTTTTAGCGTTTTTTTTTTAGTTTTAGCGTTTTAGCGTTTTTAGCGTTTTAGCGTTTTTTAGCGTTTTAGCGTTTTTTAGCGTTTTAGCGTTTTTAGCGTTTTAACGTTTTTAGCGTTTTTAGTGTTTTAGTGTTTTTCGTGTTTTAGTGTTTTTAGCGTTTTAGTTTTAGTGTTTTAGTTTTTTCGTGTTTTAGTGTTTTTAGGGTTTTTTAGTGTTTTAGTGTTTTTCGTGTTTTTATCGTTTTTAGTGTTTTAGTTTTTTCGTGTTTTTAGTGTTTTTATCGTTTTAGTGTTTTTAGTGTTTTTAGCGTTTTTAGCGTTTTAGCGTTTTAGCGTTTTGCGTTTTAGCGTTTTTAGCGTTTTAGCGTTTTAGCGTTTTAGCGTTTTTAGGGTTTTTAGTGTTTTTAGTTTTTCGTGTTTTATTTTTTAGTGTTTTTAGTGTTTTTAGGTTTTTAGTGTTTTAGTGTTTTCGTGTTTTAGTGTTTTTGTCGTTTTTATTGTTTTTAGGGTTTTAGCGTTTTAGCGTTTTTAGCGTTTTTTAGCGTTTTTAGCGTTTTAGCGTTTTAGCGTTTTAGCGTTTTTAGCGTTTTAGCGTTTTTAGCGTTTTAGGTTTTAGGGTTTTAGTGTTTTAGTGTTTTCGTGTTTTAGTGTTTTTAGCGTTTTTAGGGTTTTAGTGTTTTAGTGTTTTTCGTGTTTTAGTGTTTTTAGGGTTTTTAGCATTTTACGTTTTTAGCGTTTTAGCGTTTTAGCGTTTTAGCGTTTTAGCGTTTTAGCGTTTTAGCGTTTTAGCGTTTTAGCGTTTTAGCGTTTTAGCGTTTTAAGTTTTAGCGTTTTTACGTTTTTAGGGTTATTTAGTGTTTTAGTTTTTTCGTGTTTTAGTGTTTTTAGTGTTTTTAGTGTTTTAGTGTTTTTTCGTGTTTTATCGTTTTTAGTGTTTTTAGTGTTTTTAGTGTTTTTCGTGTTTTAGTGTTTTTATCGTTTTTAGTGTTTTTAGTGTTTTTAGGGTTTTTAGCGTTTTTAGCGTTTTTAGCGTTTTAGCGTTTTAGCGTTTTAGGGTTATTTAGTGTTTTTATTTTTTAGTGTTTTAGTGTTTTTAGCGTTTTTAGCGTTTTAGCGTTTTAGCGTTTTAGCGTTTTTAGCGTTTTTAGCGTTTTTTAGCGTTTTAGCGTTTTAGCGTTTTTAGCGTTTTAGCGTTTTTAGCGTTATTTAGCGTTTTTAGCGGTTTTTAGCGTTTTAGGGTTTTTTAGCGTTTTTAGCGTTTTTTAGCGTTATTTAGCGTTTTTAGCGTTTTAGCGTTTTAGCGTTTTAGCGTTTTTTAGCGTTTTTAGTTATGTTTTTAGCGTTTTAGCGTTTTTAGCGTTTTAGCGTTTTTTAGCGTTTTTAGCGTTTTAGCGTTTTAGCGTTTTTAGGGTTTTTAGTGTTTTAGTGTTTTTAGGGTTTTAGTGTTTTTAGTGTTTTTAGGTTTAATGTTTTAGGGTTTTAGCGTTTTTAGCGTTTTTAGCGTTTTTTAGCGTTTTAGCGTTTTTAGCGTTTTTAGCGTTTTAGCGTTTTAGCGTTTTAGCGTTTTTAGCGTTTTTAGCGGTTTTTAGCGTTTTTTAGGGTTTTTAGTGTTTTTAGTGTTTTAGGGTTTTTAGTGTTTTAGTTTTTAGTGTTTTTCGTGTTTTAGTGTTTTAGCGTTTTTAGCGTTTTTAGCGTTTTTAGCGTTTTAGCGTTTTAGCGTTTTAGCGTTTTTAGCGTTTTTAGCGTTTTAGCGTTTTAGCGTTTTAGCGTTTTTAGCGTTTTAGCGTTTTAGCGTTTTAGCGTTTTAGCATTTTAGCGTTTTTAGCGTTTTTAGCGTTTTAGGGTTTTTTAGTGTTTTTAGGTTTTTAGTTTTTAGTTTTTAGTGTTTTTTAGGGTTTTAGTGTTTTAGTGTTTTTCGTGTTTTAGTGTTTTTAGTGTTTTTAGTGTTTTAGTGTTTTTCGTGTTTTAGTGTTTTTTATCGTTTTTTAGTGTTTTTAGTGTTTTTTAGGTTTTAGTTTTTAGTGTTTTCGTTTTTAGTGTTTTTTAGTGTTTTTAGTGTTTTTCGTGTTTTAGTGTTTTTCGTGTTTTAATGTTTTTATCGTTTTTAGTGTTTGTGTTTTTAGGGTTTTAGTGTTTTAGTGTTTTTTAGCGTTTTAGCGTTTTAGCGTTTTAGCGTTTTTAGCGTTTTAGCGTTTTAGCGTTTTTAGCGTTTTAGCGTTTTAGTTTGTTTTTAGCGTTTTTAGCGTTTTAGCGTTTTAGCGTTTTAGCGTTTTAGCGTTTTATAGGGTTTTTTAGCGTTTTTAGCGTTTTAGCGTTTTAGCGTTTTAGCGTTTTAGCGTTTTAGCGTTTTAGCGTTTTTAGCGTTTTTAGCGTTTTAGCGTTTTTAGCGTTTTTTAGCGTTTTTAGCGTTTTTAGCGTTTTTTAGCGTTTTTAGCGTTATTGTTTTTAGCGTTTTAGCGTTTTAGCGTTTTTAGCGTTTTTTAGCGTTTTTAGCGTTTTAGCGTTTTAGCGTTTTAGGGTTTTAGTGTTTTAGTGTTTTTAGGGTTTTAGTGTTTTAGTTTTTTAGTGTTTTAGGGTTTTAGTGTTTTAGTGTTTTCGTGTTTTAGTGTTTTTAGCGTTTTTAGCGTTTTAGCGTTTTAGCGTTTTAGCGTTTTAGCGTTTTAGCGTTTTAGCGTTTTAGGGTTTTAGTGTTTTAGCGTTTTTAGATTTTAGTGTTTTAGTGTTTTAACATTTTAATATTTTAGTGTTGTTTTAGTGTTTTTACTGTATTTTAGTGTGTATTAGTGTTTTAGTGTTTTTTAGCATTTTTTAGTGTTTTAGCGTTTTTAACGTTTTTAAGTGTTTTTAGTGTTTTTTGGAAATTTTAGTGTTTTTAATCTTTTTAGTTTTAGTGTTTTTTAGTGTTTTTAGTGCTTTTTAGCGTTTTTAGTGTTTTTAATGTTTTTTAGTGTTTTTTAGTGTATTTAGGTTTTTTAGTGTTTTTAATTTTTTAGTGTTTTTAGTGTCTTATTGTGTTTTAGTTTTTTAGTGTTTCTAGTGTTTTTAGCGTTTTTTAGTGTTTTGTAGTGTTTTGTAGTGTTTTTAATGTTTTCTAGTGTTTTTAATGTTTTTAGTGTTTTTATTGTCTGTGTTTTAAGTGTTTTTTAGTGTTTTGTGTTTTTTAGCGTTATTAGTGTTTTTAGTGTTTTTTAGTGTTTTAATGTTTTTAGTGTTTTCAGTATTCTTAGTATTTAGTGTTTTTGTTTTTTAGTGCTTTTTAGTGTTTTTAGCGTTTGTTAGTGTTTTTAGTGTTTTTAATGTATTTAGTATTTTTTAATGCTTTTAGTGTTTTTAAGTGTTTTAAATATCTTTTAGTATTTTTAGTATTTTTTAATGTTTTTAATGATTTTTAGTGTTTTTAGTGTTTTTAGTGTTTTTTAGTGTTTTTAGTGTTTTTAGCGTTTTTTAGTTCTTTTAGTGTTTTACGGTTTTTTAGTGTATTTAGTGTTTTTTAGCGCTTTTTAGTGTTTTTTAGTGTCTTTAGTGTTTTTTTAGCGTTTTTTTAGTGTTTTCTAATGTTGTTTGTGTTTTTTAATGTTTTTAGTGTTTTTTGTGTTTTTTAGTGTTTTTTAGTGGTTTTTAGTGTTTTCAGTGTTTTTTAGTGTTTATTAGTGTCGTTAGTGTTTTTTAGCGTTTTTTAGTGTTTTTATTGTATTTAATGTTTTTAAATGTTTTTAGTGTTTTTTAGTATTTTAGTGTTTTTAGTGTTTTTAGTGTTTTAATGATTTTTAATGTTTTTAGCGTTTTAGTGTTTTTAGTGTTTTAGTGTTTTTAGAGTTTTTAGTGTATTTTAGTGTCTAATGTTTTATAACTTTTTTATTTTTTTTTTTAGCTTTTAGTGTTTTTAGTGTTTTTAGTGTTTTAGCGTTTTTAGTATTTTTAGTGTTTTAGTGTTTTTAGTGTTTTAGTTTTTAGTGTTTTTAAGTGTCTTTAACATCTTTCAATATTTGTAGTGTTGTTTTTAGTGTTTTTACTGTTTTTTAGTGTGTTTTAATGTTTTTAGTGTTTTTAGTATTCTTTAGTGGTGTTTAGTGTATTTAGCGTTTTTAGTGTTTTTTAGTGTTTTAAGTGTTTTTTAGTGATTTAAGTGTTTTTTAGTGTTTTTCGAATTTTTTAGTGTTTTTAAGTGTTTTTAACATCTTTCAATATTTTGTGTTTTTATTGTTTTTTAGTGCTTTTTAGTGTTTTTAGCGTATGTTAGTGTTTTAGTGTTTTAATGTTTTAGTGTTTTTAATGCTTTTAGTGTTTTAAGTGTTTTAATACCTTTTAGTGTTTTTTAGCGTTTTTTAGTGTTTTTATTGTATTTAATGTTTTTAAATGTTTTAGTGTTTTTAGTATTTTTCGTGTTTTTAGTGTTTTTTTAGTTATTTTAATGATTTTTAATGTTTTTAGCGTTTTAGTGTTTTTAGTGTTTTTATTGTTTTTAGCGTTTTTAGTGTTTTAGTGTTTAATGTTTTATAACTTTTTATTTTTTAATTTTTTTAGCTTTTAGTGTTTTTAATGGTGTTTAGTGTTTTAGCGTTTTAGTGTTTTTAGTGTTTTAAGTGTTTTTAGTGTTTTAAATTTTTAGTGTTTTAGTGTTTTAACATCTTTCAATATTTTAGTGTTGTTTTTAGTGTTTTTACAGTTTTTTAGAGTGTTTTAATGTTTTTAGTGTTTTTAATGGTTTTTAGTGGTGTTTAGTGTTTTGAGCGTTTTTAGTTTAGTGTTTTAGTGTTTTTTAGTGTTTTAAGTGTTTTTTAGTGTTTTCCGAATTTTGTAGTGTTTTTAAGTGTTTTTAACATCTTTCAATATTTTTAGTGTTGTTTTAGTGTTTTTATTGTTTTTTAGTGTGTTAATGTTTTTAGTGTTTTTTAGGGTTTTTTAATGGTTTTAGTGTTTTTTAGTGTTTTTAGTGTTTTTTAGTGTTTTTAATGTTTTTAGGGTTTTTTAGTGTTTTTAGTTTTTTTAGTTTTATAAATTTTTTAGTGTTTTTAGTGTTTTTTAGCGTTTTTTAGTGTTTTTAGTGTTTTTAGTGTTTTTAGTGTTTTTAGTGTTTTTAGTGTTTTTAGTGTTTTTTAATGTTTTTAGTGTTTTTAGTGTTTTTAGTGTTTTAGTAATTTTTAGTGGTTTTAGTGTTTTTAGCGTTTTAGTGTTTTAGTGTTTTCAGTGTTTTCTAGAGTTTTTATGTTTTAGTTTTTTAGTGTTTTTAGTATTTTTTGTTTTTAGTGTTTTAGTGTTTTTAGTGTTTAGGGTTTTTAGTGTTTTTAGTGTTTTAGTGTTTTTAGAGTTTTTAGTGTTTTTTAGCGTTTTTTAGTGTTTTTTAGTGTTTTAGTGTTTTTTAGTGTTTCTAGTGTTTTTAGTGTTTTTTAGTCTTTTTAGTATTTTTTAGTGTTTTTAGTGTTTTTTAGTATTTTTTAGTGGTATTTTAGTGTTTTTAGCTTTTTTTAGTGTTTTTAATGTTTTTTAGCGTTTTTTAGTTTTTAGTGTACTTAATGGTTTTAAGTGTGTTTAGTGTTTTTTAGTATTTTTAGTGTTTTTAGTGTTTTTTAGTGTTTCTAGTGTTTATTAGTGTTTTTTAGTTTTTAGTGTTTTTAATGTTTTTTAGCGTTTTTTAGTTTTTAGTGTACTTAATGGTTTTAAGTGTTTTTTAGTATTTTTAGTGTTTTTAAGTGTTTTTAATATCTTTTAGTATTTTTAGTGTTTTTTAGTGTTTTTTACTGTTTTTTAGTGTTTTTAGTGTTTTTAATGTTTTTGGTGTATTTAGTGTTTTTAGTATTTTTAGTGTTTTTAGTGTCTTTTAGCGTTTTTAGTGTTTTGTAGTGTTTTTAATGTTTTTTAGTGTTTTTAATGTTTTTAGTGTTTTTATTGTCTTTTAGTGTTTTATGTGTTTTTTAGTGTTTTGTTTTTTAGCGTTATCAGTGTTTTTAGTGATTTTAGTGTTTTTTAGTGTTTTTTAGTGGTTTTTAGTGTTTTCAGTGTTTTTTAGTGTTTATTAGTGTCGTTAGTGTTTTTTAGCGTTTTTTAGTGTTTTTATTGTATTTAATGTTTTTAAATGTTTTTAGTGTTTTTTAGTATTTTTAGTGTTTTTTAGTGTTTTATAGTGATTTTAATGATTTTTAATGTTTTTTAGCGTATTTAGTGTTTTTTAGTGTTTTTAGTGTTTTTTAGAGTTTTTAGTGTATTTTAGTGTCTAATGTTTTATAACCTTTTTTTTTTTTTAACCCTTTTTTTAAGCTTTTAGTGTTTTTTAGTGTTGTTTAGTGTTTTGAGCGTTTTTAGTATTTTTTAGTGTTTTAAGTGTTTTTTAGTGTTTTTAGAATTTTTTAGTGTTTTTAAGTGTCTTTAACATCTTTCAATATTTGTAGTGTTGTTTTTAGTGTTTTTACTGTTTTTTAGTGTGTTTTAATGTTTTTAGTGTTTTTAGTATTCTTTAGTGGTGTTTAGTGTATTTAGCGTTTTTAGTGTTTTTTAGTGTTTTAAGTGTTTTTAGTGATTTAGTGTTTTTAGTGTTTTGTTTTTAGTGTTTTTAAGTGTTTTTAACATCTTTCAATATTTTGTGTTTTTATTGTTTTTTAGTGCTTTTTAGTGTTTTTAGCGTATGTTAGTGTTTTTAGTGTTTTTAATGTTTTTAGTGTTTTTTAATGCTTTTAGTGTTTTTAAGTGTTTTTAATACCTTTTAGTGTTTTTTAGCGTTTTTTAGTGTTTTTATTGTATTTAATGTTTTTAAATGTTTTTAGTGTTTTTTAGTATTTTTCGTGTTTTTTAGTGTTTTTTAGTTATTTTAATGATTTTTAATGTTTTTTAGCGTATTTAGTGTTTTTTAGTGTTTTTAGTGTTTTTTAGCGTTTTTAGTGTATTTTAGTGTCTAATGTTTTATAACTTTTTTTATTTTTTTTAACCCTTTTTTTTAAGCTTTTAGTGTTTTTTAGTGGCGTTTAGTGTTTTAGCGTTTTTAGTGTTTTTTAGTGTTTTAAGTGTTTTTTAGTGTTTATAGAATTTTTTAGTGTTTTTAAGTGTTTTTAACATCTTTCAATATTTGTAGTGTTGTTTTTAGTGTTTTTACAGTTTTTTAGAGTGTTTTAATGTTTTTAGTGTTTTAGAAGTTTTTAGTGGTGTTTAGTGTTTTGAGCGTTTTTAGTGTTTTTTAGTGTTTTAAGTGTTTTTTAGTGTTTTAAGTGTTTTTTAGTGTTTTTCGAATTTTGTAGTGTTTTTAAGTGTTTTTAACATCTTTCAATATTTTTAGTGTTGTTTTTAGTGTTTTTATTGTTTTTTAGTGTGTATTAATGTTTTTAGTGTTTTTTAGTGTTTTTTAATGTTTTTAGTGCTTTTTAGCGTTTTTAGTGTTTTTTAGTGTTTTTAATGTTTTTTAGTGTTTTTTAGTGTATTTAGTTTTTTAGTTTTATAAATTTTTTAGTGTTTTTAGTGTTTTTTAGCGTTTTTTAGTGTTTTTAGTGTTTTTAGTGGTTTTAGTGTTTTTAATGTTTTCTAGTGTTTTTAGTGTTTTTTGTTTTTAGTGTTTTTTAGTGTTTTTAGTAATTTTTAGTGGTTTTTTAGTGTTTTTAGCGTTATTTAGTGGTTCTTAGTGTTTTCAGTGTTTTCTAGAGTTTTTTATGTTTTTTAGTGTTTTTAGTGTTTTTTAGTATTTTTTGTGTTTTTAGTGTTTTTAGTGTTTTTTAGTGTTTCTAGTGTTTTTTAGTGTTTTTAGTGTTTTTAGTGTTTTTAGAGTTTTTAGTGTTTTTAGCGTTTTTAGTGTTTTTAGTGTTTTTAGTTTTTAGTGTTTCTAGTGTTTTTAGTGTTTTTTAGTCTTTTTAGTATTTTTTAGTGTTTTTAGTGTTTTTTAGTATTTTTTAGTGGTATTTTAGTGTTTTTAGCTTTTTTTAGTGTTTTTAATGTTTTTTAGCGTTTTTTAGTTTTTAGTGTACTTAATGGTTTTAAGTGTGTTTAGTGTTTTTTAGTATTTTTAATGTTTTTAGTGTTTTTTAGTGTTTCTAGTGTTTATTAGTGTTTTTTAGTTTTTAGTGTTTTTAATGTTTTTTAGCGTTTTTAGTTTTAGTGTTTTAATGTTTTAGTGTTTTTAGTATTTTAGTGTTTTTAGTGTTTTTAATATCTTTTAGTATTTTAGTGTTGTTTTTAGTGTTTTTTTTTACTGTTTTTTAGTGTTTTTAGTGTTTTTTAATGTTTTTGGTGTATTTAGTGTTTTTAGTATTTTTAGTGTTTTTAATATTTTTTAGTGTTTTTAATGTTTTTAGTGTTTTTTATTGTCTTTTAGTGTTTTAAGTGTTTTTAGTGTTTTGTTTTAGCGTTTCAGTGTTTTAGTGTTTTTAGTGTTTTTCAGTGTATTTAGTATTATTAGTATTTAGTGTTTTTGTTTTTTAGTGCTTTTTAGTGTTTTTAGCGTTTGTTAGTGTTTTTAATGTTTTTAGTGTTTTTTAAATGTTCAGTGTTTTTAAGTGTTTTTAATATCTTTTAGTATTTTTAGTGTTTTTTAATGTTCTTAATGTTTTTTAGTGTTTTTAGTGTTTTTAGTGTTTTTTAGTGTTTTTTAGTGTTTTTAGTTTATAGCGTTTTTTAGTTTTTTTAGTGTTATTTAGTGTTTTTAGTGGTTTTTAGTGTTTTTAATGTTTTCTATTGTTTTTAGTGTTTTTTAGTGTCTTTAAGTGTTTTTACTGTTTTTTAGTGTTTTAATGTTTTTAGCATTTTTTAGTGTTTTTAGTGTTTTTTTTGTTTTTTAGTGTTTTTAGTGTTTTTAGTATTTTTTAGTGGTTTTTTAGTGTTTTCAGCGTTTTTAGTGTTTTTTAGTGGTTTTTAGTGATTTCAGTGTTTTTTAGTTTATTAGTTTTTTTTGTTTTTTAGCGTTTTTTAGTGTTTTTAGTGTATTTTAAGTGTTTTTAGTGTTTTTTTAGTATTTTTAGTGTTTTTAGTGTTTTTAGTGTTTTTTAGTGTTTCTAGTGTTTTTAGTGCTTTTAGTGTTTTTTAGTGTTTTTAGTGTATTTTAGTGTCTAATGTTTTATAACTTTTTTTATTTTATTTAACCCTTTTTTTAAAGTTTTTAGTGTTTTTTAGTGGTGTTTAGTGTTTTTAGCGTTTTGAGTGTTTTTTAGTGTTTTAAGTTTTTTTTTAGTGTTTTTAGAATTGTTACGTGTTTTTAAGTGCGTTTACTGTTTTTTAGTGTGTTTTAATGTTTTTAGTGTTTTTAGTATTTTTAGTGGTTTTTAATGTTTTTAGCATTTTTTAGTGTTTTTTAGTGGTTTCTAGTGTTTTCAGTGTTTTTAGTGTTTTTTAGAGTTTTTAGTGTTTTTAACGTTTTTAAGTGTTTTTAGTGATTTTTGGAATTTTTAGTGTTTTTATTGTTTTTTAATCTTTTGTGTTTTTAAGTGTTTTTAGTGTTTTAGTGCTTTTTAGCGTTTTTAGTGTTTTTGTAGTGTTTTTTAGTGTATTTAGTTGTTTTAGTGTTTTTAGTTTTTTAGTGTATTTAATGTTTTTTAGCGTTTTTTAGTGTTTTTTAGTGTTTTTAGTGGTTTTTAGTGTTTTTAATGTTTTCTATTGTTTTTAGTGTTTTTAGTGTTTTTTTGTGTTTTTTAGTGTTTTAAGTGTTTTTTTAGTGTTTTTAGAATTTTTTAGTGTTTTTAAGTGTTTTTACTGTTTTTTAGTGTGTTTTAATGTTTTTAGTGTTTTTAGTATTTTTTAGTGGTTTTTAATGTTTTTAGCATTTTTTAGTGTTTTTTAGTGTTTTTAGCGTTTTTTTGTTTTTTAGTGTTTTTAGTGTTTTTAGTATTTTTTAGTGGTTTTTTAGTGTTTTCAGCGTTTTTTAGTGTTTTTTAGTGGTTTTTAGTGATTTCAGTGTTTTTTAGTTTATTAGTGTTTTTTGTGTTTTTAGCGTTTTTAGTGTTTTTAGTGTATTTAATGTTTTTAAGTGTTTTTAGTGTTTTTTAGTATTTTTAGTGTTTTTTAGTGTTTTTAGTGTTTTTAGTGTTTCTAGTGTTTTTTAGTGTTTTTAGTGTTTTTTAGTATTTTTTATTGGTTTTTTAGTGTTTTTAGCTTTTTATAGTGTTTTTAGTGGTTTTTCGTGTTTAGTGTTTTTAATGTATTTAATGTTTTTAAGTGTTTTTAGTGTTTTTTAGTATTTTCAGTGTTTTTTAGTGTTTTTAGTGTTTTTTAGTGTTTCTAATGTTTTTAGTGTTTTTAGTGTTTAGTGTTTTTTAGCGTTTTTTAGCGTTTTTTAGTGTTTTAGTGTTTTTAGTGTTTTAATGTTTTTAGTGTTTTTAGTGTTTTTAATGTTTAGTTTTTAGTGTATTTAGTGTTTTTAAGCGTTTTTTAGTGGTTTTTTAGTGTTTTTAGCTTTTTTTAGTGTTTTTAGTGGTTTTTCGTATTTTCAATGTTTTTTAGTATTTATTAGTGTTTTTAATGTTTTTTAGCGTTTTTTAGTTTTTAGTGTATTTAATGTTTTTAAGTGTTTTTAGTGTTTTTTAGTATTTTTGGTGTTTTTAAGTGTCTTTAATATCTTTTAGTATTTTTAGTGATGTTTTTAGTGTTTTTAGTGTTTTTAGTGTTTTTAGTGTTTTTTACTATTTCTTAGTGGTTTTTTTTAGTGTTTTTAGTGGTTTTTCGTATTTTCAGTGTTTTTTAGTATTTATTAGTGTTTTTAATGTTTTTTAGCGTTTTTTAGTTTTTAGTGTATTTAATGTTTTTAAGTGTTTTTAGTGTTTTTTAGTATTTTTGGTGTTTTTAAGTGTCTTTAATATCTTTTAGTATTTTTAGTGTTGTTTTTAGTGTTTTTTGGTATTTTTAATGTTTTTTAGTGTTTTTAGTGTTTCTTAATGTTTTTAGTGTATTTAGTGTTTTTAGTATTTTTTAGTGTTTTTAGCGTGTTTTAGTTTTTTAGTGATTTAAGTGTTTTCCGTGTTTTTTAGTGTGTATTAGTGTTTTTAGTGTTTTTTAGCGTTTTTAAGTGTTTTTAGTGTTTTTTTTGGTATTATTGGTGTTTTTTAGTGTTTTTAATGTTTTTTAGTGTTCCAATAGTGTTTTCTAGTGTTTTTAGTGTATTTAGTGTTTTTTAGCGTTTTTTAGTGTTTTTTTGTGTTTTTAGTGTTTTTTAGTGTTTTTGTGTTTTTAGTGTTTAGTGTTTTTAGCGTTTTAGTGTTTTTAGTTTTTAGTGTTTTTAGTTTTTAGTGTTTTAGCGTTTTTTAGTGTTTTTAGTGTTTTTAGTGTATTTTAGTGTTTTTAGTGTCTTTTAGTGTTTTAAGTGTTTTTTAGTGTTTTGTGATTTTTTGAGTTTTCAGTGTTTTTTAGTGTTTTTAGTGTTTTTTAGTGTTCTTAGTGTTTTAGTGTTTTAAGTGATTTTTAGTGTTTTTAGTGTTTTTTAGTACTTTTAGTGTTTTTAAGTGGATTTAATATCCTTTATTATATTTAGTGTTTTTACTGTTTTTTTGTGTATTTAGTGTTTTTACTGTTTTTAGTGTTTTTAGTGTTTTTAGTATTTTAGTTTTTTAGTGTTTTTTAGTGATTTTAATGATTTTTAGTGTTTTTTAGCGTATTTAGTGTTTTTTAGTGTTTTTAGTGTTTTTTAGTGTTTTTAGTGTATTTTAGTGTCTAATGTTTTATAATTTTTTTTATTTTATTTAACCCTTTTTTTTGTTTTTAGTGTTTCTTAGTGGTGTTTAGTATTTTTAGTGTTTTTAACGTTTTTGTGTTTTTAGTGATTTTTGGAATCTTTAGTGTTTTTATTGTTTTTTAATCTTTTTAGCGTTTTTAGTGTTTTTGTAGTGTATTTTAGTTTTTAGTATTTTAGTTTTTAGTGTATTTAATGTTTTTAGCGTTTTTTAGTGTTTTTAGTGTTTTTAGTAGTTTTAGTGTTTTAATGTTTTATTGTTTTAGTGTTTTTAGTGTTTTTAGTGTTTTTAGTGTTTTTAGTGTTTTTAGTGTTTTTAGCGTTTTTAGCGTTTTAGCGTTTTTAGCGTTTTAGCGTTTTAGCGTTTTTAGCGTTTTAGCGTTTTAGCGTTTTAGCGTTTTTAGCGTTTTTAGCGTTTTTAGCGTTTTAGCGTTTTAGCGTTTTAGCGTTTTTAGCGTTTTAGCGTTTTTAGCGTTTTAGCGTTTTAGCGTTTTAGCGTTTTTAGCGTTTTTTAGCGGTTTTAATGTTTTTTTAGCGCTTTTTAGCGTTTTTAGCGTTTTTTAGTGGTTTTAATGTTTTTTTAGCGTTTTTAGCGTTTTTAGCGTTTTAGCGTTTTAGGGTTTTTTAGTGTTTTTAGTGTTTTTTAGGGTTTTTTAGTGTTTTTAGCGTTTTTTAGCGGATTTAATGTTTTTTTAGGGTTTTTTAGCGTTTTTAGCGTTTTTAGCGTTTTTTAGCGTTTTTTACCGGTTTTCAGTGTTTTTTAGTGTTTTCAGTGTTTTTTAGTGTTTTTTAGTACTTTTAGTGTTTTTAAGTGGTTTTAATATCCTTTATTATATTTAGTGTTTTTAGTGTTTTTTAGTGTTTTTACTGTTTTTTTGTGTATTTAGTGTTTTTTAATGTTTTTAAGTGTTTTTAGTGTTTTTTAGTATTCTTAGTGTTTTTTAGTGTTTTTTAGTGATTTTAATGATTTTTAGTGTTTTTTAGCGTATTTAGTGTTTTTTAGTGTTTTTTAGTGTTTTTAGTGTATTTTAGTGTCTAATGTTTTATAACTTTTTTTATTTTATTTAACCCTTTTTTTTAAGTTTTTGGTGTTTCTTAGTGGTGTTTAGTGTTTTTAGCGTTTTTAGTGTTTTTTAGTGTTTTAAGTGTTTTTTTAGTGTTTTTAGAATTGTTTAGTGTTTTTACTGTTTTTTAGTGTGTTTTAATGTTTTTAGTGTTTTTAGTATTTTTAGTGGTTTTTAGTGTTTTTAATGTTTTCTATTGTTTTTAGTGTTTTTTAGTGTTTTTAGTGTTTTGTTGTTTTTTAGTGTTTTTAGTGTTTTTAGTATTTTTTAGTGGGTTTTTAGTGTTTTCAGCGTTTTTTAGTGTTTTTTAGTGGTTCTTAGTGTTTTCAGTGTTTTTTAGTTTATTAGTGTTTTTTTATGTTTTTTAGCGTTTTTTAGTGTTTTTAGTGTATTTAATGTTTTTTAGTGTTTCTAGTGTTTTTTAGTGTTTGTAAGTGTTTTTAAGTGTTTTTAATGTTTTTTAGTGTATTTGTAGTGTTTTTTTAGTGAATTTAGTTTTTTTAGTGTTTTTAGTTTTTAGTGTTTTAGTGTTTTTAGCGTTTTTAGTGTTTTAGTGTTTTAGTGTTTTAGTGTTTTTAGTATTTTTTAGTGGTTTTTTAGTGTTTTTAGCTTTTTATAGTGTTTTTAGTGGTTTTTCGTGTTTTCAGTGTTTTTTAGTGTTTATTAGTGTTTTTTATGTTTTTTAGCGATTTTAGTGTTTTTAATGTATTTAATGTTTTTAAGTGTTTTTAGTGTTTTTTAGTATTTTCAGTGTTTTTTAGTGTTTTTAGTGTTTTTAGTGTTTTTTAGTGTTTTTAGTGTTTTTTAGTATTTTTTAGTGGTTTTTTAGTGTTTTTAGCTTTTTATAGTGTTTTTAGTGGTTTTTCGTGTTTTTTAGTGTTTATTAGTGTTTTTTATGTTTTTTAGCGTTTTTAGTGTTTTTAATGTATTTAATGTTTTTAAGTGTTTTTAGTGTTTTTTAGTATTTCTAATGTTTTAGTGTTTTAGTGTTTTTAGTGTTTTTTAGTGTTTTTAGTGTTTTTAACGTTTTTTAGCGTTTTTTAGTGTTTTAAGTGTTTTTAAGTGTTTTTAATGTTTATTAGTGTATTTGTAGTGTTTTTTAATGAAATTAGTTTTTTTAGTGTTTTTAGTTTTTTAGTGTATTTAGTGTTTTTTAGCGTTTTTAGTGTTTTTAGTGTTTTTTAGTGTTTTTAGTGTTTTTTAGTGTTTTTAGTGTTTTTAGTATTTTTTAGTGGTTTTTTAGTGTTTTTAGCTTTTTTTAGTGTTTTTAGTGGTTTTTCGTATTTTCAGTGTTTTTTAGTATTTATTAGTGTTTTTAATGTTTTTTAGCGTTTTTTAGTTTTTAGTGTATTTAATGTTTTTAAGTGTTTTTAGTGTTTTTTAGTATTTTTAGTGTTTTTAAGTCTTTAATATCTTTTAGTATTTTTAGTGTTGTTTTTAGGTGAATTCAGACCCGAATTCGACAAAATGACACCTGATTAGACTAGAAGTAAATACAATCAATAAAATAATATAGTGGTAAAAGTACTTTCCATCTTTTATTAAATGTATTTTTTTCGCAATCCGGTTCTTCAATTCATCTTTCAACTTTGTTCTCATGTAATCAGGATGGCTTGTGTCATATAAAGCTGTCTGTTTTCGCACAGCTTCAATTAATTCATCATACATTATAAACTAATTTATTTTTAGAAACAGATTTATATAAAATATGTAATTTATTTTCACAAAAAGATTTACATTTATTCAAGCAGGTTAGCACGTGTAACGCAGGTTAGAACGTGTCGCACAGAAATCTGTGCCACAGACACTGAATGACGCAGGTTACTTTCCGCACAGTTTTACCCTGCCCTGTCCTGCGTCTCAAAACGTGCTGCTCTGCGCTATGTCGCCTGCATCTCAATGTGCCCCCGGCTTAAGACTTGTCAAGTTTTGCTTACTATCTGTACTATTCCTGCCTGTTAGGGTTGCAAAGTTTAATAAATAGATTTTATTAAACGAGTAGAAACTTATATTAAACATGTTACCCGCGCGTTTAGACGCCCATCAAATAAAAATTTGTGAGATTATTAAATAACTGCTAATAAGACTAGGAGAAACATAAAAACTACAAAAATCGTGATGTATAAAGGTATTTAGTTATGTAAAGGATAGTTTTTATTACAAGTGAAATTCTATCCTAAAATATTAAATGCTTTAAAATAAAAACACATTTTCATTGTTGTATATTCAATAGAAATAAGATTTATGACCCCACATGCAGTATGCTGTAAATAAAAAAACTGACCTAAATTTGTGGGGTGGGTACAGAAAAAGACTTCTGCTAAATTAAATATAACAATTTGAATCATCACAATTTCACGAGTAAAGGATAAAGATTATTCTAATTTAATAATTTATATTCTGAAAAATGCATCAGCAAAATGAATGGATGTTGTTTGTTTACCTTATCTTGTTTGTTGCAGTTCTAGTAGTTTTGTGGTGGGTTTAATACTCCCATTGTATGGCTTGAAAAATTGCTGACATTAAAAGGTTTTGACGGTTAAGCGCGAATTTACAACATTTTACCTATTCAAGCAAGGACCTTATTTTATTTTCGTCTAAAAAGGAGACATACACCGGAATGGAGACAGTTACTTGAAAAGAGGCTATGTTCCATCTGGAAAGCCAAAACCTGCTAGATGCTACTTGATTATCAAGAGAGTTCTTGGATTATAAAAGAAGTAATATCTGAAATGCTTGATTAAATTTGTATATCATTGCTAATAGTATGAAAATGTACACTTTCACCATTATTACGCATATTTAAAATACGTACTTAGCCTTTACGTTTTTAATAGTGCATTTCTTGTATTTATGTTTATAAAAATCTAAATGTTTCGATAACACTTACAGTTATTGTCTTCAGTAGTAATAAAATCTTTTTAAAATGTTTAAGATGTTGAACCAAATGTCTGAAGTATGAATATTGAAAACGCAAACATAAGCTGCTATTAATATAAATTTGAAAAGGTATAAAGCCAACTATGGAATACAGTTTTCGTAAAGAATATCTGGATCCTTAATAAATTAAATATTATTAAACTGCCTTGAAGATGACGAAATAGAACATCCTCTTACAGTCGAAGGCTAACAATGAAAAATGCCATAATCGAAGAGCAAATTTAACAAAGATTTAATCAAATTATAAGGTAAGTGTAAAGTTGTGAAAATCTTTAATTTGAAATTGATCAAAGCATTAAAAATCCAGATAAATTTAACTAAGAAATAGCTTTGTAAGTAATGTGTTATTTTACAGTGAAAATGCAATATAGTATATTTTATAAAATTTTTAATTTTAATTTGAAGTACATAGTGCTGTGGTAATTTAACGTATGATTGGTAAAGCATTCACTTCAAGGCCTAGGAAAAATCACAGCAATGGATAGCGCTCTTAGTCCTGTTGTAGCTAATTTTTACATGGGTGAATTTGAAACATTAGCGTTACAAAATGCACCTAAAAACCTTTAGTTTGGTATAGATATGTAGATGACACATTTGTTATTTGGAAACACAGACAAGCACTACATGAATTTTTAATTTTCATGCATGCATCCAGTTTACCATGGAAAAGGAAACTAATGGGAGTTTACCATTTCTTGACATACTAATATCTAAAACTAATAATTCACTATTTTTTAAGGTTTACAGAAAGCCGACACACACTACCTTCATAAATTATCAAACCACCATCAACGTCACAAAATTGATGCAATTAAATCTTTAGTGGATGCATCAAAACGAATGTGTGATCCTCAATTTTTGAAACACTGATATAATATTTAACAAAATCCTTACAAGCCAAGGATATTCACTTAACCATTAGTTTTTGTAGATTAAGTCAACCAAAAAAGTCTGCGGTAGCTGACCTTGCCTTAAATAATTGGACACAGTTATGCAAAAAGGAACCAACCCACAAAAATTGTTTTTGGAGTAAATTCTCTTTAAAGTTAAGCATTATTTATTAATTCCACGTATCCTTTCGTTGTTTACCATTAGGTTTTATGTTATGTAAAAAATATTGCTTATTTAGAAAGTAAAACTATTTTTTGTTGCTATCAGTATATTTGTCAACATTTTTAAAATGTGGGTTGGTTCCTTTTTGCAGAAATCAATATAAGCCGAAATAAAGCAAAGTAGATATTCAAGTAATTTATTTAAAAAAAAACGAAAATATAGCATATTATAGGTCTGTTATTAAAAGAGAGGTGCCAATCAATTTATGTTGAAAAATCTCAATGTGATTCTTATACAGTAAGCGTTTCTATGACAACAGAAAATATCTCCATTATTATAGATATTATATAAATATGACTCTAATATACCAAAATGTCTTGGAAAATTAAAATATACTTTTAACGAAAAAATCAACTTATAATAATTGTTTTATATGCCCTCCCGTCTGAGCGATGCAAGTGATATGATGCAGTACCATGCTATCAATCCCCTAGTTCGTTAGTACTGGTGGATTGGTTCTGATACATCATGTCTTTGACAGTATCCCAGAAAAACAAATCCAATGTGGTTAAGTCAGGATTTCGCGCGGGCAAGAGATTTTACCATTTTCCCGAATTATCTGCGAATTATCTGCTAAAAAAATTTTCTACAGCGATCCCTCGAAGGTAGGGGGGAATTTCACTATCAATCATTTCTATCATATCACTTTGCAGTGACTATGTATCTTTCGGAGTTCATATTTCCTTAAAAAAATAGAGGCTCTATTATAGAGTTTCTACATACACCACACCAAACTAACGGATCTTCTCACTTGCGTTTTTGTTTCTCTTATTCTGTGTTTATTATTTTCATCAGTCGAATAACAGGGATTCTTTCGGATGAAAATACCTGTGGCAGTTGTAAATATGGACTTATCCGTCCACAGTATATTTTGAAAAATACGATCTCTAAAATGCCGATCCATTAATAATGAACAGAAAATCATCCGAATATCGAAATCATTTGGTTTTGGTTTTTGCTTTGCTTGAAATTTAAAACTTGTATGTCTGTTAATCTTAACCTTAACCTTTCGTGTTAAAGTTGGATTTTCCTTAAAGTGGAGTAATATGTTTAATTTACAGTATTGCCAGATTGGTCAGGAAATATTTAATTTCCCAGAAAATAATATTTCTTATTCAGCCACAAATAAATATTAATTGCTGAATTGTTGGTTGCATAAATAACATACTTTTTGAATGGTTTGTTTCTAAAAAAGAGTGGTGTTTAATAATCAATGAAAACACTGTTTTTTAGTGTCCTTACTGAGAGAATATGCTAAAGTTCGGTTTAAACATCATATTTGTATAGAGGGTGTTTTTATTTGTCAACCACTCCTTCATAGCACTTTTTTTCTATGCAGTGGTAGGCGTTTTCTCCAATAACATGCTGTGATAAGATGGATAATGATCCAGCATAATCAGAAGGATTCTGTAGGTTTTGCAAGAACTGATATTCGAACTATTTCAAGAAGTTTTCCTGGTTCATTTCCCCACCAAGTTTACTTTTTTAACAAAATATTGCTTCACACCCTCAATAAATCCATTTTCGCTCCCTGCATGAAGTATAATATATCTGAAATCTAAATTTTAGTATAAAAACTTATTTGTATTATAGTAAAACCTTTTGCCATTTGTTTTATTAGTTTTAACACTCTTTAGATTTTCATTTTTTCCAAGAACGACCGATAGTTCCATTTTGAAATATCCAGGTCTCATAAAGGAATACAAACTGGTAGAGAACACCATTCTTAGCTTGTTTATATGATCTCAGAAATTTCACTTTTTTTCAAAGCCACATTCGGTAGTTCAATGAGTCCACGTCGTGGATTATCTTTTATCCAGTTAAATCCAAGTTCTTTGAGCAAACTTTTCAAAGAAGTGGTACTGCGAATAATTCCCTATCTTTTAGTTGGAACCACAGGTATTGAATGGTTATGTGTTGTTCGAAAACCATACAGGATAAAACGTTTTTATTATATTAATGTCTTTAATGATAGGTATAGTAATAAATCCAATCTTACAAAAGACAATTGTAAAATGTAGGTTAGCCGTTATTACTTACTTCTTTGGTACATATTATAAATAGTGTCACGAATACGGTTTACATTTAATGTTGCTGTGATTGTAACTCACTTAGAATAGCAACGATCTTTCTTGGGCGACTTTAACTTTTCATTGTTTTTCTCTGCTTGAGAGATTCTGCTTACTGTCCTTAAACTGGCCAGCAACACACTACAATAAAATACTCTTACAGTAGAATTATTTTATATGTATTCCAAATTTTACCTTACCAGTAGCATTTAAGGGCAACAGACGCCCATTATTATAAATTTCTTGCTCGAAACAGCAAATTAATGATGCCACGAGTTCTTTGCATCGACTATCCATTTGCTTGGACGTTTTGGCAACCGATGAATGAAAATACAGAGCTCACTATTACAAATTGTTGACGACCAAAATCAATCAAATATGCCTGGCAGAATAATGTCATCCGTAACTTCAACATATCAATGAATCGATGAATAGAACACGGCAACACAGCACTATCTCTGACAGTGACAGTTTACGTCGTTACTTGCTGTCCTGTTGGTTAAAATTTTATCACAAAATTTTACATTGAGAGACGTCTAAATCCAACAAAAACAAGCTTGTGCACGTACATTATTTTATCTCAAAAGTATTATATTAATTGCATTATCTTTGAGTCGTTCTTTTTACAAATTTTATTATACAATTTGCGATGGAAACGTAGCCACATAAGACATGGAAATGCGTCATTGATGACGTGCGCACCACTTTGTTTGGCTTTAACTATAGTTTTGACAAGAGTTCTACTTTTGACAAATACAACAAGCTTTTTTGTTGCTATGGAAATGCTTTTAAACTATGAATAGGAGACCTATGATATGTTATATCGTCGTAAAGCTCTTGAAATGCTCTATTCTTGTTCTTAGATGGGGCACTTTTAAAATTTGAGAGCATCAATTAATAGAAGACTAAATTACAATTTTTTGGCGCCACATAAAAGTTTCTAGGTCCTACAGAGTCCATTTTACAGGCCTTTGAACTTGGACACTTTTTGACAGATAAACGCTTGTCAGAAACAAAAAGTCGCTATTTAAATATGCAATAGTATACAGGGTATTTCATTTAACAAAATGTAACTTTTGTCACCGCTCTGTATATAAATTTTTTTCAGATAATTTTTTTACAAAAAAGGTTAAAGTTCCGATGAGTATGAACAACTTTTACTAAAAAAATTTTTTTTACCTATTTTACTTCCTCATATACGGGGGTAGGTCATACTAAACGGGCCACCCGGTACATCGTCAATACTTTCTCTCGAATAAATGCCATTTTAAGGTCTTTTGTTCAATTTGTGATCCTTTTTTGCATCTCCTCTAATTTTAACAATTTGTGTATAAAAGATGATTTATTCTATACTCTGGCCCATAGTTAAAATTCATTACTGGCTATACGGAGCTACCTGGTATCTCAGGACCGTACGCGCTTCATAAAGGACACTACTAATTATTACTGAATAATATCATCTGTAATTTGTTATTTATAACAGTTGCCTATGATATTTTTAAATAATATTATTTTACCAAATGTTTTTTAAGTACGGCTCTGCGAACGGTCTGGGAACTATGTCAGGATATTTCCCATTTAATAGTATATTACGTAACAAGAGTTGTAAGTAGACCATTATGCACGAAGTGAAAAAGTTTACGCACGAAGCCGCGTAATGGGCTTACAACTCGTGTTACGTACTATACTTTTTCTACGCCCACCCCATCCTATTTTCCATTAAATAAAACTTGGAACTAAATGCTTAAATTTTATTACCATAATTATTTATAACCATGGAGCAGTTATTGTATGTGGTTTGACCTTGAGGATTACTACTCGCAGGTAGTGAATCACTTTCTGTAATAGTTGCGGTACTGAACGTTTTTAATTTAGAAGAACAAGAAGGCTGACACTCGTTAATTGCATCTGATATTAGCAATGCGTTATCATTTGTATTTTTTGAGTCATTTACATAGCTCTCCGCTACTGCAGAAGATTGCCAACCAACGAGTTTCTTTAAATATAACAAATCTCCTGCATCCACTAATATGGTGGCTGACGATCTTCTAAAACAGTGGCCGATGTATTGTTTTGGTTCCGGAAGTTGAAGATATTCTGCAATTTTACGTGGTATACTACCGATTGTGTTAATCCCTAGAACCTGCTTTATACACATCCCATTTCTATAGTTAACAAATAAAGGAAGTTCCATCCCAGCAGGACCCAAATGTATGTACTTTTTACATGTAGTATAAAACGTTTCCGACACCACAAATGAATTCTTCGTTTTAGTTTTTGAATCTGGGATGGCTATTATTAACGATTTTCCCGTGTCCTCAATGTGCTGTATTCTTATATTTCTTGTTCTTGCTTACGACAGGCTCCACTTAAACCAATTATGAGGATAACCTGAAGAATAAAATAGATGACAGTTTAACGTGTTACAGTTGCAACTGCACATTTTTGTCTATTTGTTGATGATTGATCAGCTATATAGGTAGTTGTCAGAATTTCTCGTGAGCACAGAATTTTCAATTTCTCAAGGTTATGGTTTACGAGACATCCCTTTGTATTTATGATTAGGGTTGTATACTTAACTATTTTAATGATTTACCTTTGACAGCAAATAATGATTGTTTGAAGCATCCTGCGGAAACTTCTTAATCTGTTCAGTAGTAAGGATTTTTGATTTTTTATTTTTAAATCCATCCAACTTTCGCTTCAGTAGATAATCTGCTATATTAATATTATTATTAATATTTAGTGTAGTTCTCATCATCAAAGATATTGCCCAAAGTGAAGGTGCCTTCATAGTTTACGATAGTTCTTCAAAATAGGCTAGTAAAATATTCTCTGAGAACGATTTCACGCTGTGTTTTTGTAGCCAATCCATACATTTACAGTAAGTAATCTCGTAGCTTTCTTTGGATTTTGCGGGTAATAAATTATCTGTTGCAACTTGAGCCTTTTCAAGTATCTCCGGCGGAGTGCTTGTAATAATTTCATCATTAGACATATTCACTGAGTTCAATCAGAAACTTCAGAACATGCAACACTTTTACTTATTTTTTATTGCAAAAAGTGACAATGAGTGGCATGACATTAGTCTTCACAGTGTACCATATACCTTATTACTCGATGTCTGCATTTAGGGGAACATCATTTCAATTCAAAATTCTTTTTAAATAAAAATACATCGTTTTTTACTGAATTAAATTTATGTAAATAGACCAGATAGAAAATAATTAGACTGCAATTTGAATAAAGCGTTAAATTTCATATTTCTAATCATAAAGTACGTGTACGTTATGAGATGAAATCGCACGCAATCATGCACGTCATTGTAATAAGTACTATACAAGCCATCTTGATAGTGTGATTTTTGTCGTTTACTGACATACGCGTAGAAAATAGTATATTACGTAATGAGTGTTGTAAAAGGCATATTACGTACGAATGGAAAAATTATGCACGCAGCCGCGTAGCGGCGAGTGCATAATTCCATGAGTGCGTAATTGCTCTACAACACGTATTACGTACTATACTTTACCTACGACCATAGACACTGTGCCAAAAAAGTCTGGACTGCTTTTAATATTCTCATTTTTATCAGGTATTCATTTTTATCAGGTATTGTAGATGATGCTTAAACACGTCGATTTTTTATTTTAGTCGTTGTTTTTTGTTGTTCGTTTCATGTATACATAGAGATCTAAAAACTAGTAATCTTCATTTCTTTAAATGGGATACTCTGTATATTATTGCATCTTTAGACTTTTGATCAATTTTATTTCAAACAATTTTACAAAATTATGTCTCACAACTTTGATAATCATACACGATATAATTCGTTCTATTTACTACTACGTTGGTTTAATTAACATTAGAACCATTATAATAATTATTTATGGTTACTGTACAATTATCACGTATATTAGAAGTATCTCGATTTGTCGATTCATATGACATTGTAATATTTTCATTTGTTAATATAGTCAAACTGTGCGTTTTGTTTACGAAAACTGTGCGATTTGTTTACCGTGCGTAATGACGAATTTACTGAGGCTGTGTGTCGTGTGTTTTCGTCTATTTTCTACAGTGGTCGTAGGTAAAATACATTATCGTATGTTTCCACACTCTAAAAATATTTAGGTATTTACAGGGCGATTCATAAAAATATACCAAAGCAATCCTGTGTTTTTTTAATGGAACACTCTGTATATTTTTGCACTTTTGGATTCAGTGTTACATTTAGAATAAAAGTGTAGAAATTTGTATCTGTATCATTAACTGTTCTGCAGATAGCGTCACTTTAGTACCAAAATAAAGTTAACTTTGGAACCACGATGCGAGCGTTGTCACCACGATTTTGTAATTCTGTTTATACCACCGGCTATTAATAATAGTGTACTAACGAACAAACTGGGAAATTTTTCGAAAACATGTAAAACTATACATAATGATTAACTTACACGAAATGTAATTTTTCTCAATTTTTTCAAATGCAACACCCTGTATATTTTTTCACATTTCGATTCCCCGTGAAAACTAGATACTAATTGATAATAGGTTTCATAGCCATAAGACGGACCCTTCTTGAGATATTGATGCTTTTACGTAAAAATTTTCTAAAATACAAATTTACTATGACAATAGAATTCAACAAAACTAATCAGGTAGGATAGCCGCCCGTAATGAAGAGGGACAATTGTATCTATTGTTTTGACGTTTGTATAATCATTAAAATATTGTTCCATTAGTTTGTGTGTTTTTGGATTGTCGTTTTGTCAATTTTTGTATAAAATGAATTTTTCCAAAGAAGAAATGGTCGATATGATCTTTATTTACGGCGAAGCTCAAAGAAATGCTTTGCTGGCTATCCGTCTGTACTGTGAACGATACCCAGAGAGAAGACAGCCGCGGAAAGAATCGTTTATGAATGTAGCTGGGATATTTATAAATTTCGGAAGTGTGTGTTATCCCAAGCGCGCAAAAATAAGCCCAAATGAAGAAATTAAGTTTCATGGCATCTCTTATAGAAAATCCGCAAATTAGTACCAAAGAGCTAAGTACACACCTAGACCTAAATAGAGATACAGCTCGCAGCTTTACTAAAAAAAATTGCATCCTTATCATATCGAGTAACTTCAAGCTTTAAGTGAAATAGAGTTTCAAAATCGTGAATCTTTCTGCCAATGGGTAACCACTAAAGTCAATGAAGAACCCAATTTTGTTGAAAACATTCTATTTACGGATGAGGCAACTTTTCACAATAATGGCAATATTAATACACATCACTATTCAGATACTAATCCACACATCTTAAGAATTGTTGATCACCAGCATCGATGGTCAGTTAATGTGTGGGGTGGTATCAATTTTAATGTGGTTGGTCCTTTTTCTTTGATGGGAGTCTTACTAGAAAAAGATATTTCATAACCATCATCACTATTCAGATACTAATCCACACATCTTAAGAATTGTTGATCACCAGCATCGATGGTCAGTTAATGTGTGGGGTGGTATAATCAATTTTAATGTGTTTGGTCCCTTTTTCTTTAATGGGAGTCTTACTGGAGAAAGATATTTACAGTTTTTGGAAAATGATTTACCCGAACTTTTGGAAAATATCGAGGTAGATAATATTCGTACGATGTGGTTTCAACTGGATAGCGTCTCTCCACACTATGCAATCAACGTTAGGCAATATCTCGATAGAAATTATCCCATGAGGTGGATAAGATGAGGTGGTGTGCAAAACTGGTCTGCCAGATCACCGGATCTTACGCCCCTGATTTCTTCCTTTGGGGCTACGTTAAAGAAAAAGTTTACCAACATACTCCCACCATAAGCGATGATATGAATAATAGAATTAGAGCTGCGTTTCAATTTATTTCGCCTCTAATGTTGTTGCGAGTGAATCTTTAGTTTACCGAGCGAATTTCAAAGTGTTTAGCTAAGCGTGGTGAGCATTTTGAACATTTAATTTGAATTTCTTCAGCAGTTAAAGAATTTATTTGCCATTCGTATTTTCTTATTTTCTCTGGATTTTTTTAATTTGTTCTTCTGTATGTCAATATTTTCAAATAAAGCGTCAATATCTCAACTAGGGTCCGTCTTATGGCTATAAAACCTATTGTCAATTAGTATCTACTTTTCATGGGGAATCGAAATGTGAAAAAAATATACAGGGTGTTGTATTTGAAAAAAATGAGAAAAATTACATTTCGCGTAAGTTAATCATTCTGTATAGTTTTACATGTTTTCAAAAAATTTCCCAGTTTATTTGTTAGTAGACTATTATTAATAGTCGATGGTATAAACAGATTTACAAAATCGCGGTGACAACGCTCGCATCGTGGTTCGAAAGTAAACTCTATTTTGGTACTAAAATGACGATATATGCAGAACGGTTAGTGATACAGATACAAATTTCTATACTTTTATTCTAAATGTAACAGTGAATCCTAAAATGCAAAAATTTACAGGGCATTTCTTTTAAAAAACACAGGTTTGGGTTGGCATATTTTTGTCAATCACCCTGTATATACCTAAATATTTTTAGAATGTAGGTCCAATGTGTCGTGTATTGCCACACCAAAATTGGTTTTGATATCTTTAATAGTAAGGAGAAATCCTCCGTCCCGCAGTATACAGCCACCCTGTATATGTGTGGCCTTAGTTGGAATTATTTAGTCAAGAAGAATCATAGCCGAAAGCAAGGCTTAGAAACTTGATAACTTTGAAAAATTTTACGCCATAATTGTATTTCAATCTGCTTCGCTAGATGTTCCCTTCAGAAATAAATGTTTAAATTTTGAATTATGTAGCCTTTATGTATCAGTGTAACAGTAATTAGACAGGAACAGAAAACTATTAAAATTGAACGGAAACAAGCACAATAAAGAATGATTTATTATTTGTTTCAAATTCAAATACAATATCTTTCAAAAAAGTGAAGGTTTTGAATAATTACAATTTAAAACAACTGATTCAGCATTCATGGTACAATAAAATCATTTTCAAAAACAAGAAATATATTAACTTTTGTTCTAGTTTCACTTTTTCCAAATTCGTCGCTATTGACATTATATACCTTAAATAATTCGAAATTAATTTAAATAAACAGAACGGAAGAAGCTGATAAGTTTTAAATTTGATTTCCGTTATGTTGTGATTATTTACAAACCACTATTTGTAATACGTACACAGTATGGTTATCAACAGTTGATTTTTTTATCATGGTTTCCTCTGTTACAAGATATCATAGCACTGTCGTTTTATATTTTATAATTTTATTAGTATAGTGATGTTCGTTAAATTGTGTGTATTGACCCCTAGACCCTACACCGTACTTGGGAAATCAGGTTAGAATTTTATTTCTCTTTAACATTTTTTTTTGTAGTAAAAATTAAACAACACAAACGTAGTTGCAAAATAATTGTTTAAGTATTAAGGCGTAAACCTAAAGTAAACAAAATATTTCTGTTTCTGAAGCAAGTGAACCGTAACAAAAAAGAAAATTGTTCATGGCTTTAGTTATTTTTAAACTGTGCTATTATTATGTTTTGTAGAATAAGAATTAATTAATTAATTAATTAAAGATTACAACAAAAATGATATTGCTATACAAAGTGGTCTTGCTTTCTTTTAATATAATAAAAAAAAAAATTATTTATTGTAAATATTTGAAATCCATAGATCAAATTTTATCCAAAAACATAAAGATTTCAAAAATTTTTTAATTTTTACAAATAATTTTGTCATTTATACTTTTGGACGTGTTAACAGAATATGACCCATCTTGGGTAGTTTTTTTTTTCAAGTAGCAACTATTCAACTACGATATTTATTTACAAATTCAATAATATTTGTTATATACAGGGTCTTGCATCTTAGCTCCCGTCTTCTACTACATCTAAATGATTTATATTACAGAAAATATTAAAGTGGAGCAATAAAATGTTTGCGATACTGCATATTTTAAGAATATTTTCACAAGTACAGAGTGGCCCATAAGTCCATGACAACACAAACTTATATATTTATTAATGGAACACCCTATATATTATTCCAGATTTGAATTCTCCTCGCTTCGTACATTACGTCAACAAAATTTCTTATACCACAGCTTAAACACACAGTGTATTTAAGCTGTGCTTATACCGAGCGCCTTCAAAGATATCTCTGAAACTTTGAAACATATCAGTACAATTACAAATATGAAAGATGTTGCGTAATTTATTCCGCTCCCAATATGAATAAAATATACAGGTGTTCCCTTTAAAAGATATAATTTTTACGTCTAGTTTTGATTAATAACGGGCAGTTTTGGATAAAGAAATAAATAATAATATTTAGCAAGACGTAACTAACAATGTAGAAAACTTATACATCTGTACTCAGCAAACAAGATAGTTGGAGAGGGGATACCGGCGCTATAGTAGCTTTTAAGGTACAATCCGAAAAAAAATATTTGAGCGCTTAATTTAAATGTGTATCGTTGGATACACGTAAATGTATTGTGTGCTGCATAACCAGTGTCACTAATATTTTCTTGACAAAATCACAAAACGGTGATTTGAGGTTAGGATATGTGTTTTGCTGATTTTTTTAAAGAAATATTTTATTTCGAAAAATTGGGAAGTAAGTGTTTAATGTGATCATAAATGAAGATGTTTACTTTTTAATTTTATAGGCAAAGAAATAGGATATATCGAAAATGCAAACCTGGAAGAAAATACAAATGGTAATTAAGCATTCCTTAAAAATTTATTATTACAAGTGTTTAACAAGCACATTTTATTTATTAAATTAATTACTTATTGTGTCGGATATTATTGGATAGTGGTTAATAATTTCTTTTGTAATGTATTCTAGATACATTAAGTGAAGTATTACAAATCCGGTGGTGCGACTCTTCTGTAAAACTCTTAATATCGTTGTACGAAGAATTCAGACCAAAGGTAGGAAAAACAGTAAAATTAAGACCAAAAAGAAAATGTGGGAAGCTATAGAAATAGAAATAAAATATCAAGGATATTGTTTTAGTGCGTTACAAATTGAGAATAAATGGAACACAGAAAGAGCGTTCAAGAAGAAAACAGGAAATAACAATAAAACCGGCAGAGCACGTGCAATATGTCCTTACGAGAAGTAAGTTTTTGTAAGTTGAGGTATAATCATATCAATTGATATTTTGTACAGAATTAAGTGAATGCATGCTACGAAAGTCGTCTGTTATACCAGAGTTCTTACTTGGATCGACTGATAATGGGAAGAACCGACAGGAATTATTAATACAAGCAGCAGTTCTAGTCCTAGCCCACAAATGGTGGAAAATAATTCTTCGAATAGTGAAACAACATTAAATACCAGAAGAAAGAACTAAGGAATTAAAAAGGAAAAATTATTTAACAATTTAATGTTTTGCATATTAATTATAAAATATTCATAATGAATTACATATTTCATCTCTTAAATGCTTTCTATCTTAATAATATAATTGTGTAAATCTCTGCTTTAACATCCCAAATGAGCGAGTTCAGTATCTACTCGGCATGAACTCAAAGCAATATTAAATTTTTTTTCTTTTCTACTTAAATGTCCATTGTCTTTATATGGAACAATAAGCCATTTTAGGCAAGGATACTGCATACACTACACTGCACAGTATTTAAGATCTACAATTCATTTTGATTAAAATGTATTTACATTTTTATAGTTTATCGAATGAACTGATGAGTTATTTGTTTGGCAAAGTTTACCAACAAAATTTAATTGTTAAGTTATAATCGAAATAAACTGAATACATGTTTAAACAATCGGAACGAAATCATATAAAAATCAAAACGTTTAAAATATCAAGGCAAAATTAGTTTGTTATTTTCTTAATCTGGTTCAAGTTCAGAACTTGTGTCATCTTCCGCCAAACCGGTATTCACTACAAATTCCAAACTTTCCACTACTTCGTCAAATAATCCATCTTTCTCCCACATTTCTTGACCAATCGATCCACATGCTTGCAATGTTTTTGCCAATCTAATGCTGTGATTTCAGCAAAAGCGTTTCTCACTAGCACTTTGATTTCATTAGCGCTTTGCTATACATTGTTCATTGCGACCTTATGTTTTACCAAACTCCATATGAACTCAATTGGATTAAGATCGCAATGATATGGAGGCAAACTTAACACTGTATGTCCACGTTTTTTTTAAATTTCATCCACATAAAATGTTTTAGTGTGATTACACTGTTTCACCAGTTCTAACAATTCGGCTTTCCGCATATCCCCAGTTATTAAAACCTCGTTACTTTCAAGCCAATCTCTAATTTCCTGCTTTCTTGTGGCTTGGGTTGGGGGTTTGTTAATTTGAACGCTGTGGTACGGTGCATTATCCATAACAACTATCCCTTTTGCAGGCAAATTTGGGATCGACCGTTTTTCTATCCACTGCATAAAATTCTGATGATTCATGTCATCGTGGTAATCCCCTGATTTACTCTTAGATTTGAAAATTAACAACGCGTTGTTTACAAATCCGTATGCACCACATGCGTGTACAATAATGTACCGCTGACCAGAACGATCAGCTTTGTATATACCTGGTTGGTCCTTTGACTGCCAGCATTTACTCACCCCATAAGATGGATGAATAAAAGTTTCGTCTAAATACGTGATTGGTTTTTTATTGTCTCCGAGAGCACAGTTTTCTCTGCACTTTCGTACATAACGAGAACGCCAAACTATGATATCATTGCGTTTCATGAGCAATTTTCGCCGGTTTTCACATTTCTTAAATTTGAAGCCAATTTTTGAAAGATTTCTTCGAATTGTTTCTTGTCCACCAGTATAATTGATCTTGTCTTGCATCTTATCCACTAAAATTTTTAACGTCAGCACTTGCTTGTCAACCGTGAACACCTTTTGAACTGTTCTTTTTAAGATTCCTAAATCACATTCATCCATTACTGTTTTGTTGGATCCTCCGCTTCTCCTTTTTTTCGAAGGTGAATCGAGTAAATCACCATCAGCCACAGCAGCTTCTTTTCTGGTCCTTAAAATAGTAGCAACTGATTTCCCAACAGCAGCCGCTGCAAGTTCGGTTGCCATGACCAAAGGGACTGCCCATTGCCAGCAGCTTTTTGTGTATTAAAGGACTGTATAACATCTTTGATAATGTTTCGAGCCTCAGAATGTATAGTTTTCTTCGTAGTTCCAGCCATAATAGGGATAACCTTAAAACATAAAAATTACATTTTTATAAAAATTCTTGTACATACGTTTATTTCACAAATAAAACAACCAAAGTCTTAAAAAAAACTGATTTTAACAAACAAGAGCAACACAATAAAAGGATTAAGTAATAAAACGTACGCGGAAAATCTCAGCTGTAAACTGTAATAATTTACTTTTAACTGTAAATGTACCACTTTATAATTCTCAAATATGATTGGACAAATCATTTGCCGCGTCAAAAATTTCAAATATATTATTTTAGTTGACATATTTTCCGACTATCTTGTTTGCGGAGTGGAGCTGTAGTTGATACGTAAATTCAATCGTTAACGTTTATTTATTTGACAGTTATCACGCATTTTTTTTTCCATGGCCAGCTATTAGCTACCATATCTTATTTTTCCCAAGACAGTATGATAACTGTAGTTTTTTTTTACTCACCTTAATTTACTTCAAGTCTAACGTATTTTAATGTAATAGAAGAGTGCATTAAAAAAAAGATACTAGTCCGATTATAAAAAATATCATTTAAATATTAAAATTTGATGTAAATGGTAATATTAATATTAGAAAGTTTTTGATGAATATCTCTGAAACTTTGAAACATACCAGTATCATTACAAATATAAAAGATGGCGTGCTTTATTACGCACCCAATAGGAATAAAATATTCAGGTGTTCCCTTTAAAAGAAAAGATATAACTTACGCCTAGTTTTGATTAATAACGGGTAGTTTCGGATAAAGACGAATTTAACTAGAAAACGAGTCGGTTTGGGTATAGGGAATGCTTAATACAATTGATAGAGTAGCAAATACGCTGTCCCATTCCAATGAAAAATATAGGGTGTTCCATTTGAAAATTTCGAGAAAATCTGCGATTCTCGTTTTGGACCATACTGCATACGGCTTCCGATATTTCGTGTGGTTATCTGTATAAAAATAAAATAGACCATATACATAAAATATCCTACTACAAATAATAATTAATTTCGTTTGGTCTTGAAAGATACAAAGTGAGCAACACATGTCCATTCAGACCAAGAAATTGTCATATCTTTGAAAGCATTCGATATAAGATGCTGAAATTTTGTTGAGGTAATGTAAGAAGCGGGGAGAATTCAAATCTGGAATAATACATAGGTGTTCCATTAAAAATATATAAATTTGTGTTCTCATGGACTTATGGGCCACCCTGTATTTGTGAAAATATTTTTAAAATGTGCTGTCTAGCAAGCATTTTATTGCTCCATTTTAATAATTTTTGCAATATAAATCATTTAGATGTAGTAGATGACCTGTGCTAAGATGCAGGACCCTGCATATTATTTAAATAACAACTTTAAACTCATTAACCCTAGGATACTTAGCCAATAAAATATCGGCATTTACAAAATCCGGGCTTCTGAGGCCCGTTATATAAAATCACGTATACTCAGAATAGAAACAATGTTATTGAAGTAAAACTTTATTTGTTTATCCATATACATTGCAAACGTGACATTAAATATGAAAGTGAAGGTTATTATTTAAAATTTTTGTAGGGATTAGAGAAGCATTTAGTTAGTGCACATTCTAATACTATGCTCATTACAGATATTATTTTTATAACCAATACATATCATTGTGCTTTTACTATCAATATCTGCGGGCACACTAAGCATCTCTTTCTCTTAATTGTTGCACTTGTTTGAGCGGCTGGCGGACCAGAGATATCAATAAATCTGCTTAGACACTCCCGGACACTACGCCGTAGATTAGGGTTCGTAGATATTCTCTGCATATGTGGTATCACTAGTTCCTTCGCTAAATTTTTCAAAAATAATCTGCGTTTGTGGGTCACTCCTATGTTTTAATTTGGAAGTTCCTTCCTAAAGACTGTATATGCGTTGAGTGCTGCAACATCAATGATGTTGAAGAAAATGTCATGGGCCATCGTTTACTTTGCCTCTTGCACGTGTATGTCGAGAACATTTGATCCATGACAACACCGCCGCTTGTTTTATTATAATGAGTGATGATTTCAGGGTTTCTGTTAGCGTCATCATTGATGGATGCGCCGTGGTGCATGGTGCTTAGTAAAATTACACATTTGTTCTTTCTATGTTCGTAACTTACGATGGATATGGAAAGCAAAACGATGAAATGCAGACTACATGATCTTTTGAGGCTTTCATTTCATTCGGAATGTCACTCTTATTCTGATGTAGTATGCCCACAACAGTAATATTTGTAACCAATAGGTAAATTCCTCGCGGAGCACTAGTGAATAAGTTGTCTATCGTGAGATTGAGACCAGAATTATGAATTCCACGCACAAGAGTTTCTACTACTTCAAGCCCCAGATTTTTATGTTGAGGTTCTCCAGGCTGGCGACCAACATAAACTAAACTATCCCCATAACCAGGCTCAGATTCACACATCCAAATTATTTTAAGTCCATGTTTTGCCGGTTTACTTGGTATATATTGAATGAATCTGCATCTACCTCTAAACGCAACGAGTTGTTCATCAAGTTACATTAGTATCCGGTATGACGCAGGTTTTGCGTTGCTGAATGAATAAATCCCAAACGTAGGACACCATTGCTAACATCGGTTTCCAAACGCGCATTCTGCGTTCTCTTGTCTTCAAATCCAACGAATCTTCGTATTTCTTCAAAGCGACTGAAATAGTAGCTAAGTAATATGTAATGTTGACAATTAGATTTTGCTGTTTTTTACATTATACATTAATGACCTTCATCCCTTTTATATTGAAAGCATTCCATTTAAATACATTAAATTTAACGCACTAAAATTCGTACAATAATTTATTCTGTTATCGTCTGAATTTAGACATTTGCTAGAACTATCGCTTAACGTCCTCGTTCTCTCATGCAGTAGTCAATTCGATGGTAAGGGTCAAGACTATTTCCGAGTGAATTACCAAAGGCGTTATTTTTGTTCGAAGTTAAACTCTTTAAAAACTTTAAAAATTCTATAATTAAATATTTATGTAAATAACATTGCACTATTCGTCAGTGGCGGCACGTTAATTCTAACTAAATGATACACAAAAAAAAATTCGTGTACAAATACTCACACAGTCCTAAACATGACGTTATTTATGGATCCATGACATATCGTAACACGACAGTTGGTAACCCCACAAATGGTAACGGACAATTCGTAACGCCGATAATTCGTAACGGCGACACTTCGTAACATCGACAGTTAGTAACCACAACTATTCGTAACGGTATAATTCGTAACGCCAACATTTACAAAAACGCATTTTGCATACTTTGTATACTTTCAAGACCACTTTTTTTAAACATATTTCACACATATTTAGCATATACTTTTGTTAATATGCCAATTAAAGAATATTTATGTTTTTTTAAAAACTTATATCCTGAATTATCACTTTAAAGTAATAAAACTAAGTCTGAATAATAATGAAAAAAATTAAAACCACTTCAATAATAATGTATTTATTATAATAAATAATACAATTTATATTTCTAACATCGATAAGTATAAGCAGGCATACAATTTTAAAAGTAGTTATATTTATTTAATGTAAAAATTAAAACATGTGCGCTATATTTCTTAGAAATGTCAATCGCCGTTCAACATCATAATCTTGGACTAACTATGCGCTCTTTTATTTGTTTATATGTCAAACGTTGCGGCATTCTTTGACCACTTTCATATTGCAAATAATATGTGTGCTGTAAAGTAACTTCTGCAAAAAGTCCATGAAGAAATTTCCACATTGTGGGATGGGCACATTGAAATAAAGATTTAAGTGAATAGTGAAAGCCTTCTACGCTGTTGGTAGTCCTGGCCAAACCATCTGCTGCATTTTGACGATGATTCCATATGTTTGGAGGAAATGCCCTGATCTCGCCTACGGCCATTTCTCAAATCACGACCTTTAATATACGTATTTTCAAAGTACTGCAAAAACTCTTCAGTTCTGTCATCAAATTCAGGAAACATTCCTGCGACTTGTAAATATGCATCAGTTGTTTCTTCTATATGGAGTAATGATATTGAAGTTAGCATCTTAACGCATATTGCAAAATTTTGTACGTTAGAATTAAATTCACGTTTTAAACCAATTTCCCCTAGCTTTCGGATCACTGATTGATTTAAATGGAAAAAACATCCTTTTGTTTCAATTCCAGGAAATTCAGCTTGAAAAGCATTGATTGCGGCCTTTTCAAAATCAAGTAGACAAGAACCGGGATTTAAAGTTGGGAGTCGGGTTTTTAACACACGTAACAATCTTCGATAAGTTTCTTCAGTCTTATTTCGCAGTAATGCAAAAACACAAGGAAATGCTATACCATCAAGTTGAACGTGGATAGTATAAAGTTGGAAAAATATTTCAGGTACAACTTTGAAAGTTCCATTGACTAACCAATTTTGATGTGTCACTAACAAGTTTAATAACTGTTCATGTCCAAATATTAACATTCTATTAGGATCATCAGATCCACTGTCATGTAATAGCAAGTTGTTGTATTTTTCAGGAAGTACAAAATTGATGTTGTTGGGAGTAGCAGGTACAACATCTACTTAATTATAACTGTTCCGACACTTCCAATGCACAATTCCAGATTCGGTTACCCGATTTTGAACAAACTCGAAGTTTTGGTATATAAGAGTACGTTTTCCACGCGAACTAAGACCATACGTAAGTTCATTTGCCATATTAAACTTCTTACAATTATTATTCAAAAACTCTAGACACTAGTTAGAAGATCATTAATGTTCCTCAATTTATATGTTTGAAGACATTCCTCTTATTAGCTATAACCAATCAGAAGGCTTATTATAATAATTGGTAATCCCTAATTCCATACTCTCATTTACAGAATGTTTACTTAGAAAGTTGGGAATTTCTAAAGATTGTCATCGGTTTAAGGAATTCACTAATTACATTCTTATTACTTTATCTACGTATATGGCAATTTAAAGAACATTAAGAGGGACAAACTTTAATTATATTTCCTGTTACAGGTAGATTATATTTATTTTAAGATACAATTTTCAAAATTTATTTTTCCACAAAATATGAAATGAGTTAAAAATGTTTATCCTGATGTTGGTCCGTTAAATTGATCAACGTAATTTCAATTGCAACTATAAATTGCTTTCCACGTTAACAGAAATAAACAAAATCATTCAATCTTGGCGTTACGGATTATACCGTTACGAATAGTTGTAGTTACGAACTGTCGATGTTACAAAGTATCGCCGTTACGAATTGTCCGTTACCATTTGTGGGGTTACGAACTGTTGTGTTACGACATGTCTTGTCACCGTTATTTATACAGTATAATATGAAATAAGTACAATAACTTAAAATACATTAACACATTTGTAAATAAGTATTCTCTTCAGAGAATTCACAAAACCGTCCTGATACATTTTGTTCTGTCTGACTTACCACTAATTCTTTAAAAATAAATGAAAAATGATTTGGAAAATTAAGGCCTCTTTTCCACACACAGTTTATTTAGAAAATCATACACATTTTATTTATTTAAATCCCTTGCAGGTTCTGTAGTTTATTTGTTTTCAACTACCGTAATTAGTTTTGCGATAGCTTCAGTGAGCAATAAAAAAACCAGTGCGTTACTCGGTCAACATTTCACTATAATGTTCAACAATTGAAGAGCCTTTAGCTTCTTCCATATACACGTTTTATAACGTTACTCCACAACAGTAACGTATTTCGGCTAAAATTCACTAATCAAAATTTAACATCGTCGCTATATTATAGAGGAAGTGACAGCACGGCACGTTCTGTGCATGAAACGCTTCTCAAAAGTTCTAAATCATTATAAAACCATACAAACACAGCTGATATCAAACTAAACAGTTTTAGGCCTTTTGGACGCCATGACACTTCAGTAAAATTCTCAAAACTTCATTAGGAGATCATATTAAATTTAAAAAAATTCTCTACATTATACTGAAATAGAAGCTAAGTATTATGTAATGTTGACAATTAGATTTTGCTGTTGTTTACATTATACATTAATGACCTTCATCCCTTTTATATTGAAAGTTCCCTTTAAATACATTAAATTTAACTCACTAAAATTCCTACAATAATTTATTCTATTATCGTCTGAATTTAGACATTTGCTAAAACTACCGCTTAACGTCCTCGTTCTCTCATGCAGTAGTCAGTTCGATGGCAACGGTCAAGACTATTTCCGAGTAAATTACCAAAGACGTTATTTTTTGTTCGAAGTTAAACTCTAAAAACTTGAAAAATTCTATAATTAAATATTTATATAAATGACATTACACTATTCGTCAGTAGCCTCATGTTAATTCTAACTAAATGATACACAAAAAAATTCGTGCACAAATATTCACACGGTCCTAAAAATGACGTTATTTATACATTACAATATGAAATAAGTCTAATAACCTAAAATACTCTTCTTCAGGGTGTTAAACAATGGACAAGCAGCGTTGAACATCGTGGTTAAAATATGGCTTCATTTACCCTTTTTGAAACGATATAAATTATGTGAAATATCCTACGATCCCAGATTTTAATGAAAAAAAAAGAATTATGACGTAATCAAACTTACACCCTCGAGCGAGGTATCATTGATAGGTAACAATACTATGACTCCTCATATTAACATCCAAAGTTGCCCCGCTCAAAATCGGTCAACGCAATTTTGAATAACACGCGTGTGAATGACTGATGCTGGTTACCCAATCAAAAAATAAAATACACATGATTTATAAGTAGAGAGCGGATTTTATGCAAACTGCATATTGCTTATATTTTACAGTACAATCCATGCGTTTCGGTTTTTATACGAATCGCATTAATTATAATTATTTGGCACTAATTAGTTTTTGCATATTTTGCATATTTGGTCAAATACTGCATATTTGGCCAAATACTGCATATTTTGATGTTTTACGCATATTTTGAACTTTTCTTGCATAATTTAACATTTTTTTTTCAATTTTTGCGTTGAAACTCAGGTTATGAAATATTTTCGGGACTCTTGTTCAAAGTTAGAAATTTTTATATCCTTTTAAAATAAATATCTTTAAAAGGTGGTGTCTAACATCGGCATTAATTCAAGTGCTTGTATCAATAAAGCGCAATCGGTTTTAAAGAAATCAGAACTGCGCAATCAATTAGCATTTATAAAAGCACATTATTATTTTGTAAGCGGGACTATTTGTAAATTGGAAACGGAAGCATTGCCACTTAACGCATCGATGGAACTAGTAAATAATATTCAAAAATTAATTTATACTGCCCCAGGAAATACTGGCAAAATTATTTCAAATAAATTTAAAGAAATTTTACAAAAAAATTAACAAAATTTTGACTCTGGACGAAAATCGGGAAGATCTGGATGTACAATTAGATTTGTCCATATTAACCACATTAAAAAATGCACCTATAACGTCTGTAGACGTGGAAAGAAGTTTTTCCACCTATAAATATATACTTTCTGATAGACGTTAAAATTTTCTACCAGAAAATATAGACAAGCATATAATTATAAATTGTTTTGCAAATCAACGCAATGAAGCATAGGAGTATTAAGTACCTATAATTTAAAATGTATAATACCATATGAACACAAATTATTTAGATAAGGGGTGGCCACGGTAAACAAAATCACTGTCATTGATAGGTTCAGCTTGTTGTTGGTTCTACATGTCAATTAAATGTCCGTTTTGATTTGAATCAATCATCCAACGTACGTTCAGAATTCCAAAGCCACCCTTTATCTAAATAATTTTTGTTCATATGGTAAGTATATTATATTATTATTAATACGTATTATGTTAATTATGTATTATTTTTTAACTAATAGTTTCAATTTTTTATGTAAATACTTTCTTGTAAAAGTTTTTTGCATATTATGTATTAAATTTTTTTTTATTAAGGATGTAAGAATCACATTTTTTATTGGTAGTTTATTTTGCATATTTCGAAAAAATAATGCATATTTTCTACATATTTTACAATTTTTAAGTGCATATATATGCACATATTTTGGCATTTTATAATGCATAAAATCCGCTCTCTATTTATAAGAGAATATAAATACAAATTCTATACATTGAAAAAGATCTATACTTATTAGTTATGCGCAAGTCAATATGCTTTTACACAATTAGTGTACGAAAATAAATATTCAGGTCGGTTTTCGGTACCTGTTTTCCTAGGTTTTGATAAAATGGAAATAATATGTGATTTGGAGTGTGATCATTCATTAATTACGAAATAAATGATTATTCTTTCTATAATAGTGGAATGTATATTTAAATTAACTTAAAAGTTTATGCCAAATGATAATATAGAAACAACCATGAAACTTCTCACAACTATGTCAGAGTAGGAAGCTTCAACTTGATATCTTTTGTCCACTACACTTATGTTCTGGAAAATACAATTTCCAAGCACCTTCCTTTTCCTCATAAATTTCATATTAAAAAGTTCTTCACGCAGGTCCACAAACAATAGTTGAGATTTTTAAGCGACATATGATACTAGAATGAAATCATTCACATTGAAGTCTTCTGTGCATGCTTGATTCTCCAAATTACTGAATGTTTCCATTGCATTTGAAGATTCATTATGTCTTCGGAATCTGATTTATTTGATCTTTCATTATAGAAAATACTCCTAAATTTGGTTTCTGCAGTTTTTGCGGGTTTCTCAGCAGGTTTTCTCTTCCTTTCTTTTTAACCTTTCTGCTTTCAGTCTGATCTCTTCAGGGGTTTCAGTCAGAATTCGAGATTTTGCTTTCTTTCAATTTTTCGCAGTAGTAGATCTGGAGATAGCTTTCGGATATGGAAATATCATGGGGTGAAAATATTTTCCACTGCAACTTTGCTTTTCGCTGCCATGTTGTTGGTGACCTTTCTGCATCCAGGTGTGCTGGGCAATCGATAAAGGTGTGTCTGACACACGTCCGCTGCCAAACTCGCCATCGCTGAAAACTAATCAGTTTAAGGGCCACAAACTTGGCTTATAAAAAGATGAAAGAATGTTGGATTTCGTAAAAGTGGTATTAAATACGATATTCACCAAGGGGGAGTGTATGTATGCCATTTGTTTTTCCAAGATTATAGGTCAACCAATCATTTTGGGTTACTTTCATCTTGGCCTTAAACGGCTACAAAACTTTTACGTCGAAAGGCTGCAATCTGTGGGAGCAGTGAGGATGGAAATGCAACGAACGTTATGTCATTTTATCGAACATATTCCACTGATTTAAGACATTGTCCATGCGCATCGTTGAGAGCCATACATAAAGTGATTGATTGTACTTTCGACCTAGACAACTAGATTCCACGGTCAAACCGCACTAGGAAGTCTTACTGAGATAAGCGGGTTGCCCAGCTAACTGTAATGGAGACGTAAAGTAGCAGAAATTTAACTTCGAAAACTTTACACTTACCATACAAACAACAATTAAAAAAGTTCAGTCCGGAAAGTAGTTTTAAGGCGCCACCACAATCTGGAATTATGGCCTACTTAATAAAATAATACGCACCTCAATTTCCAACCTCTATCACGTACAACACCGTTTCGCTTTAAAAAACTACGTGTAACTTCGTTCTAGAAATCTTAATAAATTTGTCTTAATCCAAAACAATAAACATATGCACGTCAAGTTTTGAAACCCTTAAATTCACTTAGGATTAAAAACAAAATTTCAAGGTTTCAGAAAATTTTGAAACAGATATGCTACCAGAAAATTATTGATTCGAGAATTCCTGTATACTTTTAAATTTGCCCTCGTATATTTGGTAAAAAGAATTAATATTGATAAACAGAATCAACGTGAATTTTTCTCTTTAAAAATTTAAATTCTGTATTTAACAAGAATACTGTTATATAATTATGTTTTAGATGAGCAGCAGATCTGATACTGAAAAATATTGTATCATTCTAGTTTCTGCTTTCAATAAACTTTTGATTTCGTTTAAATCTAACACAAAATATATAATTTCTTATTACAATTTATACTCAGTGACATGGAAATTGCAACACTAAGAAAGGGTAGGAAGTTTTTGACCAAACTTGTCAGAATCGTTTAACTACTAAAAGGTAGCAATTGATTGTGGTTGTGCAGGTGTATGTTGTGCGAGATTGTGTTAAGTTCTTTATTGTTTTCGCTTGTGATTGTTTACCTTGAGGGTGTGATCGTGCCTAGAGTACGCCAACGTGGAAATTACCGCCAATTAAGCGAATTCGACAGAGGTATCATTGGTTTGTGCGAAGGTGGATTTTCGTTTAGAGAAATCACAAATCGCCTTAACCGGAACCAAACCACAATCATGCGCTGCTATCAGACATGGACTAGGGAGATTCAGGAATCCCTGCAGAACAGAAACTGGGTGGCGAAGAACAAATGAGGTGCAGGACCGTCCCCATATTGGAAGACGTTCTTTGGACCGATTTGCAGAAGATAATATTAATCTTTTGCCATTTCCATCCAATCTCCCGACCGACCTTTCGCCCATCGAGCATGTTTGGGACACTGTGGGAGAAGACTGAGGATCTTGCAGCATCCGAAGACGCTGCAAGCCCTACAGCACGAATTACAGGTTACTTGGACACAATACCTCAAGAGGACATCGACCATCTGCTAGAATCGAAGCCGTGATGAGTGGAGGTGTGTGTAACCAACATGTGGGGCCAACCCATTATTAATAAACATTATGTTTATATTTTGTTCTTTTTTTTGTAATTTTAATCAATTGCTACCTTTTAGTAGCTAATGTTTCTGCCAAGTTTAGTCAAAAAATTTCCACCCTTTCTTGGTGTTGCAATTTCCATGTCACTGAGTATAGAATGTACGGTACAATTGCATAAATGTATCCATCAAATTTTGAAAACAAATCAACTTGTCTTTGAGTAACTTTCAAGTCGAACCTCAGAATTATGAATCAAATAAACTTATTAATTAAAACTGAATTCAGATTAATTGGGACAGACTTTAACACAAACGCTCTGTTCTCATTACTTTAAATGACTGGAGACAATAAATGACATAAAACTCAAGGTAGTTTTAAATTAGGTTCCCTAGCTAATTTATACCTAATACCGGTAAAATAAGAAATAATAATGCGTAAAATCGAAGCTACGACAAACCCAAGTTTCTGTATCCTCGCTTCTGTCTTTTCTCGCACGAACTTTTTGTTTTAATGAACGGCTATTGAAAACACCAGTTTTGGTTGTGATAACTTCACCAATTCGTATCAATATAGTCTAAGTTTATAAATAATTCGTACTTTTATATAGGTACAGGCGCGTTTACATTTATTATTAATTCTTAAAAGGGGTTACAAAAAAAAAGGTTTACTTACTAATATTTACAATCGCTTTCTTTATTGCCCTTTTACGCAAAGCTAATGGCAATATCTCACAATATAGCGGGCCAAGCCCTTACATCTCTAATAAAATTTGGAAACTGCTTAGTAATGTTTAGTACACTACCACTCATACAAATGTTTTAGAATCAAGACACAAAACAGAAATGTGAATTAGGCCCATGTTTTATAGAAGCAAAATGTTCTTAAAAATTGCGCGTGTTACACTAGATCAACGTCTTGCTCTCCTTACTTAGGTTTAATGTACAAGAGGGCTCTAATTCAAATTCAACCACTCTCATAACGATTCACACGTCACCTGCCCGTTTGCCGGGACAAAATCTTACATTAAACCAGCGCAACCGATACTCTTAGTACTCCGCCATTTGAAATTTAAAAAAAACACAATTTTGTAGGAACTTCCCAATTGGAATTTCACTGTATCGAATTATCCAAGGCATACTAAACTTTCTATGGCTATTGCATAGGTATGTCAACCTAACCCCATCAACCAATGAAATAACACACATTTAAAATTTTGAATCAATCACATTTCACTTAACTGATAAGTGTTACATGACACTTATCGTTTTCGTGTTATCAAAAAAGCGCAGGTAACTACAACAAATAAATACAAAAAGTTAGTTATTAAAATTAAATATACAAATATATTCGATTAATTTTTGTGCATAGTTCCTTGCTTCGATAATACTGGTTAAGAATACATTTGAGCTTGTTGCTTGAGAAAATTTTCCATTATTAAATCCCTTACACATAAGAATAAAATACATGCATATTCATTCTACACTTTATTATAATTCTAAAATGCCATTAATTCGCTCACACTACCCATTCATAACAGTTTTGAACCTGTATTCCTGATAATAAAGTGGCTAAACGGTAGCACGCATTTTCCTTTCTATAGAGGATTTACCTCGATATTATTTTCATTCAAATTCATTTTTTTTAATACAACATTCAAATATCTCGTTAACATTCATTCCCTTATTGCGAATTCCACTGGCGTAACAATTACACCAATACACTTAAAGAAATTCTCTCGCACAAACACACGTTCTTACATCAGAAATGGCTCGTAAGCACAATAAAAATAAATATACCTAGTGCGTCATTATATTCTCACACGCCTTTCGGAGCAAGAATCTTGGACACTTGTCTCCCAATCTGATCACCCCAGTTTCTAATAAATTTCTAATAAAACGGTCGCGAGTCATGCAGACTACGCTGGTGCTAGAAATACCTGTAAAAATGTTATCACTAAAGCTAAAAGGTTGTTTGAACAACTGTGACAAACCTTTTTGAGTGGTGTTAAAAATATACCATAATTCAGGCAACTTCGTTCATTTTTGTGTCATGTAAATTGCATACCTTAGTGGCTGAAAAAGTATACGTTTAGATATTTTAAAGTGGGGTAGTACGCGCATTTCGTCTTGCACATTAAGTTCATGCGCAAACATCATTTTTGGGAGGCGTTGTTGTTACGATATGAAAGCAAGAAGCTTCCATTTTTGTTCTTGAGTATTTTTATTAAAAAGTGTCGTTAAATTAACAGTAAGAGCTATCACACCTATTTTTCTTTGTCTATATATATTTATCCTTTTTAGGCACTTTTATTTTACTGTTATTTTTACTTTTATTACGTTACATTTTCCTATTACGTAATTTCATTGTATTATTACGTTTCAATTTAACGAGGATGACGCAATAGAAGTGGTTGCTATGCTGAAAATTATAAATAAATGGTACATTAACCCATTTAAATCAACCAAAGTTTGGCTTTTGTAAAAGAATTTATTCATTTGGGATCAACGATTATTAAAACTCTTGTTATATTTCCATTTCAAGATTGATTGCACAAAATTTTTTATCCGTAACAGTAACATCCAAAATTTTAAAGTACAACAGGTATTTAATTTCTAACTATTAGTATAAGGTATTTTTTAAGTTACGAACATTAGGATTAAGATTTTCTACTTTTATAATTTGACTTATACTTATAATAAACCTTGTTATTATTTTCAATTTTACTTTTGTTACATTTACGGTTTACTTGTTTTCTATAAAATAAGTTGGCGTCCGAGGTATTTTAACAATTATTTACAGGTTGAAGTTACATTTTTTTGTAAAGCGAACATATCTAACCACACACATTTTCTAATTAAAGCAAATCAAATTTTAAGAACATGGCCCGTTAATCACTGGCTGAGCTGAAGGCACAAAATCTTCTATTTATTATTAGGAGTATAAGTAATATAGAGGTGAAATTATTAACAACAACCTGCCACACCCTATTAAGTTTTTATTACGCAACGAAAATGCAATGAACTAGCTACCTACATATGCTTTGGCCAGTCATAAATTTTGGTCTCAGGCCATTAGTATGTATCTTCATTTCCTCCCATGACATCCCTTGACGGATCTATAGTTACTGATGCTGTAGACAAAGTCAATATTTTTGTAGGTTTATTTGTATTAAACTTGTGTCTTGATTCTGGAATAGATGTGCCACTAGTCAACTCTTCTTCATACGCTATGAAACCAATTCACTTTCGGTACAAGCTCCTAGAATCGATTATCATTAGACGTGATCTCAATAAGGCGACTGGCCCAAACGATGTTCCAGCTATTGTCTTAAAGAAATGTTTCCCCGAATTACTACCAATCCTATCTAAACTCTATTCAATCTTTATGTCTTCTAAGAAATCTCCTTCGACACGGAAGTTAGCAAATGTTCAACCTATTCCCAAAAAAAGTTTGTATAACCGAGTCCTCCAACTACCGGCCAGTTTCCATCACTTCTATCTTGCCTAAAATCCTGGAAAAAGCCACTGATCAGCAACTGCTCCCTTTTCTTGAAGCCTAACAAACTCTATAGTCACCACCAGTACGGTTTTAGGCAGGTGATCTAGCATGTGAACAAGTTTGGCGTAAGTGATTACTTGCCAAACTCACCTCGTTTGGGATAAATGATACGTTTATCAACTGAGGTTGGCATTAACGTCGGCGTACCTACCACACTGACCACTTTTTCTGCTATTTATAAATGATCTTATTTCTTCAACGATTAATTCGTTCTCGACATCGATGATCCTATTCAAATAAGTGCGATTAGGCTTATAAACAACCGTTCCTGAGCTCGTGACTACAGTCATAGAAGAATCGTTTCAGTGATTACTTTGTATTATTGGTATGGTAATGGCTTTTACGCTGTTGAATTACATTATTTGATCTCGGGGTCACCTTTGCTAGGAATACTCGGTTCGCTCATTCACATCATCACTTTGCAGTACAAATCTCCACTTGTACCAAACGGGCGCAAGCCATCCACATTCTTCTACACGGGTTCTAAACTTTGGAATGATCTCCCTAGCCCCTGTTTTCCCTCACTTATGATACGAAAAAATTTAAGATGGCCGTTCATAGGCATCTCTCGGCAATTTAATATCCCCCATATCCATTCGCCTAAGTATTCCTGATGCTTTAGGACGGTAGGCTAAACGTAGCCTTTCAGTAGCACAATAATTAAAAGACCAAGATTAAGTATCTGAGCTGCAGTAAATTCTTTGGATTTCAAGGCTCCAACTATCCGGTATTCTTTACTTTCGTACAGCTTTAATGTCTTTCTCATTGAAAGAAAAATTTTTTCTCTTATGTTCGCACCATCACCAAACATATATTTTATCGTTTTTCATTAAAATTTCTACTAAAAAAGATAATTACAAGTTCAAAATTCCTATTAGTTTTCGAGATATTGACGATTAAGTGTTGGTCTTTTTCTAAATTTTTAGATGAAATATTATCAAAACGCGTTCTAATAGAAAAATATGGATAAATGATTTATGTTAGAAAAAATATTAAAATGGAGCAATAAAATGCTTGCTAGACAGCACATTTTAAAAATATTTTCACAAATACAGGGTGGCCCGTAAGTACATGACAACACACATACACACACACACACACACACATATTTTTTAATGGAACACCCTGTATGTTATTCCAGATGTAAACTCTCCTAGATTCGTACATTACCTCAACATAATTTCAGCATCTTACCGAGTGCTTTCAAAGATATGACAATTTCTTGTCTGAATGGATATGCGTTGATCATTCAGCATCCTTCAAGAACATTAAGTTTCAAAGTTACAGAGATATTCATCAAAAGCTGTTATTAGACATAGCAAACTTATGAATTTCATGAATTCAAAATTATTGAGACATCGTTAACGTATGATCAATTTTAAGTTTCAAAATTTTTAATTAAATTCTATGTTCGATATGTCTTCCGTTCTATTGGAGGCACAACTGAAGGCGGTTTTAAAAAGACCTTGCTACTCTTCTTAACATATCGAGCGTAGTACTCTCTAACGCGTTCCTTAATCTTTGTTGCATATTTTCTTGTGTAGTTGCCGGCTCTTGGTAAACGATTTCCCTAACATATCCCCACAAAAAGAAATCTAGTTTAGTTAATCGGAGGACCGGTGTAGCCAGTTACACGGCCTTCCCCTTGCAATCGAACGATTTGGAAAGAATGCATTAAGATGGTCCCTGAGGTAAACGGAATAATGGACGGGGATCGATCGTGCTGCAGCCATATTTCATTCCTCACAGTTATTGGCAAATTTGCATATAGATTTTGCAAATGATTTTGCAAAAAATCAAGATACATAGCTCCATTTAAATTCCCCTTAAAAAAATAAAGTCCAATAACATGCTCACTAATAATTTCGCCCCAAACACTTATTGACGATTTGTGTTGATATTCAATTTGCCTGAAAATCCTCAGATTCTGATCTGAATAGTTGGAAGTTATGGCAATTCTCAAATCTGTTTTTATGGAATGTAGCTTCATCCGAGAACAAAACCTTATCAAAAAGTTGTAAGTTATATCAATTTTATGTTGAGCCCAATTGCAAAATACGCTCTGTGTAACAATATGTTAGTTAAACCTATCCTACATTGATTCGGAACAAAACTTTCATTATTAGTGTATAAACCAGTAAATGTTAATTTTCTATAAACAGAAGTGTCAAAACCTGAATCTAAATTAAAAACATTCATTCCTAAAAAAGGTAAGCTTTTATCAACTTCAACTTCAAAATGAAAATTTAATGTTTGGGTGTTGACTATTTAAATAGTTTAAAAATGATTGAATGTGATCATTATTTTTAAAAAGAATAAAAGTGTCATCCATGTATCTCCTGTAAAAAATAAGTTTAAAATATTTTGGGCAATTATCAAGCCATTGTTTTTCATGGAAAATTAAAAAAATATTAGCAAAAGATGATCTACCCATTTCAACACCACCTAATTGTTTATATAAAAATTTGTCATATTTTCTTTAGCTGCCAAGTAGAGTTTTCATTTGTAAAAAGAATTAACAATAATGTCAAGTTTCATCTAACGGGATTTTAGTAAATAAATTTTCTATGCCAAAGCTTGCCATTGTGACTTTTTTAATGTTTTAAGAGACTTGATTTCTTTGGCAAAAGAAACACTATCTTTTATGACAAATTCATTTTGAGTTAGAGTAGATAGATGAGGAATTAAAAATTTAGCTAAATTATAACTAGAGTACCTATAAATGAAAGAACTGGACGAAGGGGTCAATTATTCTTATGTACCTTAGCGAGACCATATAATCTTCTAGGTTGTGATCCACAAGGTGAACATTTTTCTACTAAGTTTTTATTGATTTTCTTTAGCTTCTTTTTAAAATTTTCTTCAATGGATAAAGTTGATTTGAAAAAATCTTCAAAAGGTATTCTTTCAAACTTTGATGTATCAGAAAGAATAAAATTTAATTTTTCAACGTAATCACAACGGTCTCATATCACTCCTCTTTTTCCTTTATCAGGGCTAATAATTATTAGATCCTGTCTTCTTTGTAAATGACGAAGAGCAGAAAGTTCTTCCTTGGTTAAATTTGAAGGTGGTGGTCGAAAATATTTCTAAAAATTAACATCTTTCAATTTTGTAGTGATACCATCCCGTTCAATATTCGAACCAGATTGTAAACATAAAGTAGAATTTTGATCAGCAAAATAGGAAAGTTTTCTTGCAATCGTTTCAATAGGTAGACCAATTATCAATGAAACTAATATTTTTAGGAGTTAACGAAAATCTCAAACCTTTAGCTAGTACTTGTTTTTCAACTTCACTAAGATTATACGATGAATTGTTAAAAATCACTCGATCTGGATTTAATGAAGATGTGGATTGTTGATGGTAGATTAAATTTTTAAGTTTGGTTGATAGCTTTATTCCATTGAGAAGTTATCCATATATACTCCAAAAATGTTGAAAGAGTTTTTAAAAATATTAATTTTTTCTTGGGCTTGCTTATGGAAATATTTTGAGCGACGATGGTGGCGATCTATTAATAGTGTACGCTCTTAAATGTGGAGCGTAAGACAATTACTATGTCGGCCAAACTCGTCAACGCCTCAAAGAAAGACAAACAGCACATTCGTAATGTGCGAAGGAACGAAAAGCATGTGAACTGGCGACTCATATTGACCATATAAAGCATACTATCGATATGAGTCAAACACAATTTTAAACCATGAGAGAAACTATACAAAGAGGATATTTTTAGAAAATTTACAAATTAATACCGTCAAGCCCAATATGAACACCAAAAGTGAATTCTCCAATTTCAGTGTTACTTATAGAAATTTTATCAATTACATAATACATCAAAGTAAACTAAATAACTAAATTGAACCTTAATTATACTTAACCTAAAATATATGCATAATGAAATTAATGTAATTACTAACTAAATAAAAGGAAAAAAACGCACTTATTCTAAAGTTAAAAGTAATATAAAATTACAGCATTCACCTCTGAATCTTAATGTACTGATGTATATTGTGTTGCCTATAATCAATATTACATTTAATATTGAACACCTTGACATTGGGTAAATTCAAATGGGTTTTTACAGTAAATATTTCCGCTTTCATTTTTAATATCTTGACTAGATTTTAACTGTTTGTCATTTTATTATTGGCTTAAAGAGTGTATATCTCCAATTTTATATTTACAACATAAAAAGTATGTATGTTTTATATAATTTTAATGAGTTTTGTGTGTTAACATTTATAATTGTCAGTTGTGTAGTTACTAAATAAGGTATGACATCTAGCTGCAGGTGGTACAACTATTATAGGGCTAAGGAAGAGATAATGATCTATTAAGCTAGTCTCTAACGTAATGATGAAGTTCCGAAAATAGAAACGAAACATTAACCACTGCAATAAAAAAAGATAAAGTAAAAGAAGTGTTTATATATACAGGGTTAGTCACGCTCAACGGGACGAAACCTAGCGGTAAAACGGTAAATGATATCAAAAAATCGTTTGACACAAGTATGTAGGTCTATTTGGTCTACAAATTAAAATTAGTGTGGAATATACAGGGTTACTTAAAAAAAAGTTATATATCAAAGTTATGTTTTTTTAAATGGATCACCCTGTATTTTATTACTTTTTTGAATCCTACTTTAAAAAATAATATGTATTTATTCAAGTAACCCTATATCTAAGTTTGATAGTTTTCGAGTTATTCAATTGTTTCTAAAATGTAGAGTAATTGAAAAATTTAATTACAACTTAACAGAAATTTTTAATTAATTTGCTTTTAGATTTCGATTCTACACTTCTTGGACTGTCTATCAGAATAATTACAATAGTAAAATAATATGCAGGGTGTTCCTAACTTCAACTTTGATTTTCTCCAAGTATTTGGTGCTATTACTTTGTTATTTTAAATGGAACACCCTGTATTTTATTTCTTTATGAGAAGGAAATTTAATACTCTTTCAAACTAATATAGGATTCCCTATACCAATTTTCAGTATTTTCCGAGATATTTCCATTATTTTACCCGTATGCATAAATATTGATGGTTTATAGCAAATACTGACAAGATAGCCTTGAATACAAAAGAAAATAAATTAAAATTTATAATTTGAAAATTTACATATTAAAGAAGTATTTTTTAAATGAATCCCCTGAACTTTGTTACATTTTTAATTGTCCTTAAAAACTAACGTATTTATTTAGGTCACCGTATACTCAAATTTCATACTTTACGAATTATTCAATTTTTTCTAAAACTGTAGTGTAACAAAAAAAGTTAATTGCAACTTAATACAGACTTTTTGAGTAATTCGCTCCTTGAACTTTCTAATAAAATAAGTAAAATTGTATGTTCCAAACTTTAACTTTGATGTGCATCAAGTTTTTAGTGTTATTATTAAATGGAACACCCTGTATTTTATCCCTGCATGAAAACGAAAATTTAATATTATTTTCCCTATCCGAATTTTCCTTATTTCCAAATTATTTGCATTATTTTATCAGTATGCGTAAATGTTGAAGATTTTATGATAAACTCTAAGTAGGCTTTGAGAAAATTAACAAATAAAACATTTTCTTATGTCAGATAGTAAAAACTCATTTAGTGTTGATTTTACAATTTAACATAATTAATACAATGAAAGAATACCCAATTGAAGATCGAGTAAATATGATTTTTATATTAGGTGAATGTTTTCAAAATTGCTTATTGGCATCACGTGTTTATGCTGAAAGATATCCTCAAAAAGACCATCCTCGTAAAGAAGTGTTTGAGAGACTTTTAAACCGATTTATTGAAACTGGCAGTGTTGAATATAAAACACGAGAAATAGCAAAGCCCGTAACGGAAAATGAAGATTTACAACTAGCAGTTTTGCAATCTGTAATTGAAAATCGCAATAACACTTCTACAATTATGTCTCGAGAACTCAATATAAGTCAATCCAGCGTAAGTAGAATAATAAGAAAACATAACTAAAGCCTGTCCGGTAGAACTGAACGGGTATCGGATTAACAAGGAGGATTGTCAATATATGGTTCTATTGTGCTTGAAACCGCCTTAATGCTTTGCTGTCTCGTACTTATTGTACGTGACAAAGAAAGATGGATATATTATGAATAATGCCTCTATTTCTGCCGAACAAAAGCGTTTGCAACTTTCACACATAATGACAAGGCAATAAGAATCAGATGCAGGTAGAATAGAAATTCAATAGGTATAATAAAATGCCAGTGGTTCTCAACACTGCTTTAACATTACATTTAAAATTTATGGAAGAATGCAAGTTTTTATAATAAACATTTATAAAAGCCATTCATAATAATGAATATTCGATTAAGTATAGGTATTTCAATTTACATTTAGAAAGTTCATTGTATACCTAAGTATGGTAATGACGTTTTAGTGTACTCCAATTACAAAAGAATCCAAATAAATATGCAATACTGTAACAATAAGTAATTAATAATAGATTATTATACCATTTAGTAGGTACATATAGGTATAAATAAAACAACTGCAATATCTATATTATCATTATTCTTTGAGTAAGCGTTTATATAAACTAACCATTAATATAATGCCGAAAAAGTTGAGTAAAGAAATTCGCGAATTAGTTTTAAATACAGTCGATTATTTTAAAGAAGAAAAAGAAAATGGTGGTCCACTATTATCTACATTTTCTGTTCAACAAAGAACAGCAAACGCGTTAAAACTTTCGGTTTCGACGGTGGGGAAAATCTGTGCTTTAAAAAAAATGGCGGCGAGTTGGAACCTCCAGTGAAAAAACAGCGTGTCAAACTTTGCACTACAGATTTTCCAGAAAATGGAAAACAAACAATTCGTGCATTAATATACGAGATGTACGCGAAGAAGGAACACGTAACGTTAAATTCATTATTAAACTTCTTAAAATTGAGAACCGCGTATGAAATAGGAAAAACCAGTTTGGCTCTAGTGTTAAAAATATGGGCTTTAAATTCCAAAAACCAACAATAGACGCGGTTTGTGTGAACAAAGCCACATTGTCGCCAAAAGAAACGTTTTTCTGAGAAAGTATCTCAAAAATCTTAACTCCGAAAGTTCGAGACAGTTTGTTTTACAGACGAAACGTGGATATTTAGTAAAGGTAGTACGTCAAAATGTACTTGGCAAGATAACAGTGCAAAGAGTTTACATCAACCGAACAAATCATCAGATGGAAAACGATTTATTATCATTGAAGCAGGTAACAGAAACGGTTTTATCGACGGAAGTCAATTAATTTTCGGTACAAAAATAAATCATTAGATTATCACGATAATATGAACGCAGAATTGTTCGAAAAATGGTTTGAGGAATCACTTTACAAAATTAGAGGAACCATCAATAATTGTCCTTGACAATGCGAGTTATCATTCTCGAAAGGCAGAGAAGGCAGTCAAAGTTTCTTGGAAAAAGAAGAAATACAGCAATGGTTAACCGCTAAAAAATAGCGTGGGAAAATTTTATGACAAAGGCAGAGTTAGTGGAATTGGCCAAAAGAAACAAAGTAGACCAATGCGATATGTAATCGATGAGCTAGCTCTATCATATGGACATGAAGTTTTGCGCCTGCCCCGTATCATTGCCATTTCAATCCAATTGAGTTGGTATGGGGCATTACTAAGAACAAATACGACAAAAGTATCGTTGCGACATCCGGAAAGACGAAGATGTTCTTAATACGTGGAACGACGCATTAAAAACAGTTAGTGCGGAAATATGGCAAAAATGTATTGATCATACGGATAAAATAATTAAAGATACTTTTGTTAATGAAGAGATTGTGGATGAAGTAAGACCTCTTATTTTCACAGTTAACACTGAAGAAAGTGATGACGATGATCTTTTCCAAGATTTGGATGACTCAGGAAGTGATGAATCTGAAGCCGAATGACAATTATAATTTTACATTTAATTATAAAAGTATATCTTTGTAATTTAATTAATATTTACTAACTATAATAAAAATGTATTTGTTATTGTTGTTATAAGTATAAGTGAAAGGTGTCAATTGAAATTACTTATAGGTAATTAGTAATCGATTATTATTTTTATTATACAAAAGTTGCATTTCTTCACAAATTATATAATGTTAAAGCAGTGTTGAGAACCACTGGCATTTTATTATACCTATTGAATTTCTATTCTACCTGCATCTGATTCTTATTGCCTTGTCATTATGTGTGAAAGTTGCAAACGCTTTTGTTCGGCAGAAATAGAGGCATTATTCATAATATATCCATCTTTCTTTGTCACGTACAATAAGTACGAGACAGCAAAGCATTAAGGCGGTTTCAAGCACAATAGAACCATATATTGACAATCCTCCTTGTTAATCCGATACCCGTTCAGTTCTACCGGACAGGCTTTATCATCCGTATCATATACAAATGCATCAGCATTTGTATGGAGTGGATTTTCAACGTAGACTGGAATTTTGTCTATGGTTTCTCGACCATACGGCAGAAGATCAATATTTTATGATAATTTGTTATTCACTGACGAAGCTACATTTCACAATAATGGACTGGTTAATAGGCATAATTTTCACTATTACGCCACTGAGAATCCTCATCAATTTAAAACAATAGATCGACAAAATCGTTGGTCCCTAAACGTATACGGGGACTAATAGGAGAAAATGTAAGGCCATATTTTTTAATGGCCATTTGAATGGAAGAGAATTTTTAAGATTTTTGGAAAACGAATTTTGGACTCTCCTAGAAGATATTCCTTTAGATGTGAGGCAAAAATGTGGCTACAATTAGATGGTGCTCCAGCACATTTTTCAAGGAATGTGAGGGAATATTTAGACCGGACATTTGAAGATCTGTGGGTAGGTCGAGCAAGTCCTAGCAATTGGCCTGCTAGGTCTCCGACTTAACAACAATGGACTTTTTTCTGGGGATACATCAAAACTCTTGTGTACCACATTGCTCCAACTACCTCTGAAAACATGAAAATACGCATTAGAGAAGCATTCGCGACAATCACACCCCAAATGCTAAATAATGTGAAACGCTCATTTGAAAAGAGGATAATGCTGTGTATTCAACAAAATGGACATCACATTGAACATTTATTATAAAATGAGTTTAGTAGAGTGATTTTAATGTTGTAATTATGTTAATTGTTATTCGTTTTATTGTTTAGTTTGTAAAATTATAATATTGTCAATTTATTTGTTTTATATTTCAAGGCCATCTTGCCAGTATTTACTATAAAACCATCAATATTTATGCATACTGGTAAAATAATGGAAATATCTCGAAAATACTGAAAATTGGGATAGGGAATCCTATATTAGTTTGAAAGAGTATTAAATTTCCTTCTCATAAAGAAATAAAATACAGGGTGTTCCATTTAAAATAACAAAGTAATAGCACCAAATACTTGGAGAAAATCAAAGTTGAAGTTAGAACACCCTGCATATTATTTTACTATTGTAATTATTCTGATAGACAGTCCAAGAAGTGTAGAATCGAAATCTAAAAGCAAATTAATTAAAAATTTCTGTTAAGTTGTAATTAAATTTTTCAATTACTCTACATTTTAGAAACAATTGAATAACTCGAAAACTATCAAACTTAGATATAGGGTTACTTGAATAAATACATATTATTTTTAAAGTAGGATTCAAAAGTCATAAAATACAGGGTGATCCATTTAAAAACATAACTTTGATATGTAACTTTTTTGAGTAACCCTGTATATTCCACTAATTTTAATTTGTAGACCAAATAGACCTACACACTTGTGTCAAACGATTTTTGCTATCATTTACCGTTTTACTAGATTCCGTCCGTTGAGCGTGACTAACCCTGTATATTATATATTATATATATATATATATATATATATATATATATTATATATATATATATATATTATATATATATATATATATATATATATATATATATATATATATATATATATATATATATATATATATATATACATAAACCATAAAACTGAAATTAATAAAATTTTGGGAAAACGAACTAAAGCACATATATAACGTTTTTGATGGTATTCAGTGACGTAATCATGAAAACTGGCGGACAGCCGCTATTTTGTAAAATAATTTTAAGTGGGATCATATGGCAAGTAATATCTTATTAGAAATCCTTTCAACGACATCAAATACATTAAAAAAATCTTCTATGGAGCGATGAATCGAAGATTATGTTGTTTGGTAGTGATAGAATAACGTATGTAAGGCGTCCTATAGGCTGTCGTAACGACGTGAAGTATCAGCTCACGACAGTAAAACTCGGAAGTGAATCGCTGAACGTGTGGGGTGCATTCTCGGAATTTGGTGTCCGTCCACTCTTTCGTATCGAAGGAATTATGGACAAGACGGTGTATTTGGGTATTCTACAAGATGTTATGCTTCCGTCTGCTCGTCGTTCTCTGAGCCGACGGTTCATTTTCCAGCAGGACAATAACCCGAAGCACCCAACCCACCTGGTCCGAGACTGGTTCCAACGCAAGGGAGTGCCCAAAATGATACGGCCAAGTCAATCCCTGGATCTCAATCCGATAGAACATCTATGCGAACATATGGAACGTCAACTAAAAGTCTCAACAGCGAAGAATGCGACCGAGAAGTTCAAGCTACTTGAGGCTATGTGGAAGTTATCCCGTCTGTGCTCATCGACAAATTGATGTAGTCTATGCCTCGTCGCTGTCAATGATTCTAAAGGCTTCCCAACAATGTATTAGGTTTGTATTAATGGTGTTTGTAATTTGACTTTGAGTTGCTTGTTTAGTTTTGATTTTGTGTTACGATAAAATAAAAATGATTTTTTTTAACATGTGTATTTTTTTAAATATAGCATTTCCTCTTGGTACCTCATATAAAATGCTAAAAGACATCTGTGTTTATAATTTGAAGGAAATCGGTTCAACCATTCTGTATAAATCTCAGAAAAACCAAAAGTACATTTCTTTTTGACCGCTACTGTATATAAAATATCGTACTACAAATAATATTTAATTTCGTTTGTGATCAGCACACGTCCATTTAAACAAAGAAATTGACATATTTTTGAAAGCACTCGGTATAATATAGTGAAATTTCGTTCAGGTAATGTACGAAGCGAGGAGAATTCAAATATGGAATAATATATAGGGTGTTCCATTAAAAATATATAAATTTGTGTTGTCATGGACTTATGAGCCACCCTGTATTTGTGAAAATATTTTTAAAATGTGCTGTCTAGCAAGCATTTTATTGCTCCATTTTAATAATTATTGTAATATAAATCATTTAGATGTAGTAGAAGGCCGGAGCTAAGATGCTAAGATGCAGGAATCTGCATATTATTTAAAAAACAACTTTAAACTCATTAACCCTAGGATACTTAACCAATAAAATATCGGCATTTACATAATTCGGCCTTCTGAGGCCCGTTATATAAAATCACGTACTCAGAATAGAAACAAAGTTAGTGAAGTAAAACTTTGTTTATTTATACATATACATTACGAAGGTGAGATTAAATATGAAATTGAAGGTTATTGTTTAAAATTTTTGTAGGGATTAGAAGCATTTAGCGCACATTCTAATACTATGCTCAGTACAGATATTATTTTTATAACCAATACTTATCATTGTACTTTTACGATCAACATCTGCAGGCACACTGAGCATCTCTTTCTCTTGATTGTTGCACTTGTTTGAGCGGCTGGCGGACCAGAGATATCAATAAATCTGCTTAGACACTCCCGGACACTATGCCGTAGGTTAGGGTTCGTAGATATTCTCTGCATATGTGGTATCACTAGTTCCTTAGCTAAATTTTTCAAAAATAATCTGCGTTTGTAGTCACTCCTATGTTGTAGTTTGGATGTTCCTTCCTAAAGACTGTATATGGGTTGGTGCTGCAACATCAATGATGTTGAAGAAAATGTCATGGGCCATGGTTTACTTTGCCTCTTGCACGTGTATGTCGACACCATTTGATCCATGACGTCAACACCACCCTTTGTTTTATTATAATAAGTAATGATTTCAGGCTTTCTGTTAGCGTTATCATTGATGGATGCGTCGTGGTGCATGGTGCTTAGTAAAATTACGCATTTGTTCTTTCTATATTCGTAACTTACCATTGATACGGAAAGCAAAACAATGAAGAGCAGGCTACACGATCTTTTGAGGCTTTCATTTCATTCGGAATGCCATTCTTATTCTGTTGTAGTGAACCCACAACAGTAATATTTTTATCTAATAGATAAATTGCTAGCGGAACACTAGTGAAGAAGTTGGCTATCGTGAGATTGAGACCAGAATTATGAATTCCACGCACAAGAGTTAGTACTACTTCAAGCCCCAGGTTTTTATGTTCAGTTCTCCAGGCTGGCGACCAACATAAACTAAACCATCCAGAGGATAACCAGACTCAGATTCACACATCCAAGTTATTTTAAGTTCAAGTTTTGCCGGTTTACTTGGCATATATTGAATGAACCTGCATCTACCTCTAAACCTAACGAGTTGTTCATCAAGTTACATTAGTATCCGGTATGGCGCAGGTTGTGCGTTGCTGAATGAATAAATCCCAAACGTAGGACACCATTCCTAACATCGGTTTCCAAACGCGTATTCTGCGTTCTCTTGTCGTCAAATCCAACGAATCTTCGTATTTTTTCAAAGCGAGATATGGACATTGTGACTCGGTACATCGGATTGGTAAATTCACTACAAAATAGTTCTCTCGCAGGAACACCCCAGCTTCTGTCACCTCCGTCATGAATAAGTAAACCACATAATGCAAGAAATTCATCAACAGTTACATCTTTCCACGATTTTGCTTTTGCTCCGTAAACACGTCTCCCCTCTAAATTAGTACAGTTCACAATTTCTTGTACTTATAACTGTGTGGCTGAATTTTATTTTTTGTTGGAGATTCCAAACTCCAATCCAGACCACTTGGAGTAATGTAACCACTCGTTGAAGCATTACCAATATTGTCATCATCATCCTCTGAATTATCGTCAACATCAACAGAACTGGAACCAGAATACTCGTCAGAAATAAATTCGAAATTTGTGTCTTCTGTGGCATCATTTTCTGCTTCTGACACATCACTTTCTTCAGAAGGGTCAATATTACCGCCTTGGTTTTCCAAAAAAAGTCTAAAATATATTTTTAAATTTTCAGTCACTTTTTGTATGAAGTCTGTACTATTATGATAATTTATGCCATCTCTCACAAACATTTCACTGCCTTCCTTGCTGTTTTAATCGAGGTCATAAACTTTATTCTTCAGATATCCCCATAAAAATGTACCTAGTGGTGTCAAATCTGGACTATTCGTTAAAATTGTGATGTAAATAATTACTAGCAGCTTGGACATTATGTGGTGGAGCTCCATCCTGCTGGAAAGTATTTCTTCGTACATTTAGAATCATGTTGTCCAGCAAATTATCAAAGGTGGTATGCAAAAATTGACGTATTCTTGGCCACTTAATGCGCGCTCAAAAAGGTATGGACTCAAAACTCTTCTGTTATAGATGGGATTTTCGTCCTTGAAATTTGAGTGGCTTCAAAAAGTATGGATTTACACTTGACCACTGCATGGTGTTTTGTTTACTTGATACCCGCTGGTAGAAAATATAATCCTATTTAGGTAATTGTTGTCTTCCCTAAAGCGACATAGCATAAATTCACAGAAGTTGAGCCGTTGTTGTTTTTATTTTTCACTTAGAAATTGAGGGTATTGCATTTTGTATGGCTTTAGTTTGTTCTTTTTCAAAACCCTTTGAATTGAACTGTAAGAAAAATTTAATTGCAAATCTCTTACTCTGTCGAGCCAAGCTTGAGTTAGTTAAAAATGTCTGGTAGATTTTTACAATGGTTTTGCGACAAATATGTTTTATATGCTCTTTCTGTCGAGTATGTATTGTTGTTGTTCTCTACATAAAAAAACATCAAACGACTGGCATCTTTTTTTTATCAGGCCTCCTAGATTTTGATGCGGTTAGTTAATAATAAATTGACGATGTGGAAAATTTGATTTTTTATGACATACTTGTTTTGCTAGCAATTTAATGTAGAATCGAAAAGTGGTAAAATATATAGGGTGATTCATTAAAAAAATATTACTTACTCGCGTATTTTGAAAATGCTCTATATCACTTGAAGCAACTGTGCCGTTGAATTTTACGCAAAATTTACTAAAACTGCTTATTTTTTTCTATCTATTTAAATAAGAAAATTATGAATATGAGACATTTTGATGAATTTGAATCATCCAGTACTGAGTGATTCAAATTCGAGCTTAAGAATGGGAATTTCGCTTATACGAGATAGAGCATAGATTTTAAATTTGTCACTTTAGCTAAATTTTATGCTGATTAATAATCTGAAAAGAAACTTGAGCTACCTTCTCTTGTTTTTCACTTATGGTCAAAAAATGGGAAAATCACGATATAGGTTTTTCGCGTCTACCAACTTTATTATTGAAAATTTCAAAAATGAAATAAAACATTCCTAAGAATATTTTCATAGCTGATAACGATGTGTTTTCAAAACTACCATCCGACGTTTCGGTTTCGCGGATATCACAAGTTCATTTTTTCTTATGGGCGCCATATTTAACATTTACGTCATTTGGTAGGATATTTTACGCCAGTTTTAGTGATCCAACATGTTCCATAAGCAACTTGATTTACAAGAAAAATATTAATAAAAATATGTAATAAGCATAAAAAAATCAAGAAGGCTTTGTCTTGATTCATTCTTAATATAAAACCACATTAAATAATAAATATTACTAATCGGAAGATTGTTATATGGGTAATTTGAGTCCAAACATATGTATTGTTTTAACATTGTTTTAAAATTTCCACAAAATTAACATTTAATTTCAACAAACAACTGAAATAAGTGCTCAAACAACAAACTATTTTCATTACACATCTCTATTATTGGATGTTCTCGTATAACATATTTTTTACGTTGCCCCAAAGGAAATAATCGAGCGGGCTTTTCTCAGGGCTTCTTGCAGGTTATCGCACCGTGCTCTGGTTTTCTATCCATTTGTTTGGAAAAACTGCATTTAAATATTCTGTACGATCCGTCAAGGTGGAGGGGGAACCCCACTCTGCTGCCACCACGATTCTTCTAATATATTGAGCGGAACGTTTTCTAGGTAAACCCATAACTGATTATTTAAAAATTCGAGATATTTATGAACATCTAGCTTTCCCTTCAGCTACATGCCAACTTATACATTTACAGATAATCTTTCTTGGCTTTTGCGCCCTTTTACAATATGTGGGTTTTCTATAGCCCAGTAATGTGCATTATTTCTATTGAAGATGCTATTACTTGAAAAACTGCACTCGTCCATCTAGATCACTTTATTGAAGAAGTTAGGTCACTTTATTGAAGCCAGTTACAAAATTCTAATCTCCTCCAGTCGCCCTCCTTGCTGCAACTGCTGGCTTACGCGTATTTTATAAGGTTTGAATGTTTCATTTTTTAAACTTCTACAGACTTTTGTGGCAAATCTAAATTATGCGAAACTTTTCGAGTGGATGTAGATCTGTTATTATTGACCTATGATTACATACTAATGTAGATATGTATTCATGTGCATTTATAGCAACAGGCTATGTTAATAACCACAGTTTAAAATGTCAAACTTGAGAAGTTAAAGTTTTGTTAAAGTTTCCCACATTTAAAATATTTTTGTTTTTCATCTTCATTAACGAATGAAGATGAAATACATATTTATTTCGAAACATAGTTTGTCAGATTCCTTTTCAATTGAAAAAAGTAGCTAACTCATTCGCTGTTGGTGTCGTTCTGGGAATTGCTGCAAATAGATCCTACATGCTTCTGCGGAATTTCTATGACTTTTATAATACATTTACAACAAAGCACGTTTTTCATAATTTTCCAGTGCCATTTTATAAGAACAAATATTAAGCTGATAATGCTGTGTCAATTTTGTGTTACCAACTTTGATTCAATTATTTGTTTACTAGGACACTTGATTTTTATACTTATTACATATTTTTCTTAATATTTTTCTTCTAAATCAAGTTAATTATGGAACATGTTATTTCTTTAAAAATGGCTGAAAATATCGCAACAAATGTCAAATATGGCGCCCATAAGAAAAAATGAACTTGATGATGATCCCGCAAACCGAAATGTCGGATGGCATTTTTGAAAACACATGGTTATTAGATATGAAAAACTGCCTTAAGAATGTTTTATTACATTTTTAAAATTTCTAATAATAAAGTCTGTGGACTGTGTTCTATCCCTTATAATAAACGAATTAAGCTCGAACTTGTATCACCCTATACATACAGTACTCAGTAATTGTAATAAAAATAGACATTCTGTTACTGAATTATTTATATCAGTGTTTATGTTAATCTTTCTAGGTAATTATATTCACAAAATATTTCGGAAACACCAAGCAAAATATACTATCTCTGTCCACTTGTACTCTTTTGAACCAATCAAGTAATTAAACATAATTTATTACTCACTAAATAAATACACAAACTAATTATATCGAAACGTATATTTGTGAACCTACTGCGTAGTAGACATTGCTCAATTCAGTGTTGCAAATACAAAGAAAATTTTCCACGGTCGGTAGGGGGCTAAAAGCATCGTAAATGGTTTGTGGTGGTACCACTATAAATATGAGAATTCCAAAAACAGGTTAACTTTTATTTTTAATTGCACATTTACTTGTTCTATAATGGAATATACAGGGTGATCCATCTAAGCATAATGATGTCACTGTCAACTTTTTTAAATGACAACTCTCAATTTTTATTTACTATAGAGGGTCGGCCTTTTTCATACGTACTATCCTTTCGTTTATTATCATACCATTGCAACAATGTCAGTAAATTGGTCGAATAATCGAACGATTTTTACTATGGGCAAATTAAGCGAAAGAGAACGAATTGAAATTTTAATAATGACGGATATGGCGATAGAAAAAGAACGCAAGATCAGCTATGCCCATTATTTAACAATATTCATCCAGAAAGATTACCCATAACTAAATAGATTGTTAACAAAATTAAAAAAATTCAAGAATTTAGTCATGTTAGAGATTTACCAAGAACTGGGCGACCTGCAATAAATAAATAAACGCAGCTTAATATGTTACTGGATTTGCACGAAAATACACATAAAGCGACTCGTGCTGTTGCTGCGGATCATGAAATTAGTAAAAAATCGGTAAAAATCACTTGAAGAAACAAAAGTGGCACTCGTATAAAAGTCATTTCAGTGCAAGAATTCAATGAAGACGATTCTGACCGTCGAATGGAGTTCTATAAAACTATGATGAATATGTTACACAAGCATCCTGGAACGTTATGAAGGATATTATGTTCAGATGAGGAATCATGCTATTTGAGCGGCAAATCCTCACTGGTATCGTGAGCAAAAAAACACAATATCCCTAGAAGTTAAACGTGTGAGTAAGCCAAGATACCAAGAATTTCTGGAAAACGAATTAATTCCTGCGTTAGACGTTATTTTTCCAAATCCGGAGGATCCTGACATTCCGAATAATACGTTTTTGTATCAACAAGATGGAACGCCACCGCATTATGCAAGATCAGTTCAGCAATACTTAAATGATGTATTTCCCAATAGATTGGTTGGACGAGGAGGTTCAGTGGAATGGCCCCTAAGGTCTCCTGATCTCACACCTCTCGATTTTTTTGTGGGGTTATGTGAAGTATCAAGTTTACGACAGAAGCCAGACAATTTGGAACAATTAAAAGAACGGATCAGAACAACAATTACAGGGATACAACCGAATACTCTTCAAAACGTGCTAAAGAGTTTCAATGTGGACTGGGATACTGTCAAGAAGTTGGGGGAGGACATTTTAAACATTTGGTTTGAGACGGTTTTGTTTGTTATCATTTCCACTTGTTTTCTTCATTTTTTAGTTAAATATTATTATTATTATTGTAGCAAACCTTAAACTTAAATCTGCATTTTTTAACTTTTTATTTCTTAATATCTTTATGAAAGTAGGCAAAAAATTTATACCGTCATTTAGACAATCTGACTGGCTATTAAAATAACAAATAAAAATTGTGAGTTGCCATTTAAAAAAGTTGACATTATTCTTAGATAGATCACCCTGTATATTTCATTATGGCACCAGTAAATTTACAATTAAAAATAAAAGTTCACCAAGTTTTTGGAATTTTCTCAAAAGTCAATAGTCTAAATTTTACAGCCATTATTCCAGACTTTTTACTCACACTGTATACACATAATTGTTTTACTTTAAGATAGCTTAAATAATTAAATATAATTTATCAAGAATATAATCCTAAGTGTTCCAATCTGTCTTTTCAGATAACATGGGTAGCCATACACTGCATGGTTCTATTCCAAATACACATTCAGCATGTACAGAATTGGCTTATAAGAAAATATATGGATATTGAGAAATACGATGATATGGAAGCTATCAGAAGAGTTGTATACAAATTTTACCAAGCAGATGAAAATTAAAAATCGAGTATTTTTCTTGGTCTACTAGTATTCACATCAACGATGTATTTCCAAACAGCATACATTCATGAAAGGTGAGAAAACAAAGTATTTAATAAATGTTTTATGTCACGCATTATTAGTTTTCGGGCGCGCCAACAAAGTAATCCGCGACGGAAAACCCCGCAAAATAACTCACTGGTAAAATGACCTTGTGACAAAATAATAAGTTTATATATTTGATACTGGGAGTTTTAAAACTTTTTGGGTAGAATTAAACTTTATTTAAAAGTAATCGGGATATTTGTGTCTGCGCAGCGTGATCCACCCAGTATCAGGCGTTTTAAAATTCACTCGTCCTTAGGAAGGTTAATTACATTATGAGAATTACCAGTCGCATGTATATATATATATATATATATATATATATATATATATATTGTTGGTGAAGGTAAATTTCATTTTTAGTGTAATACGACAAAAATTTTGAGTTATTTTACATTGGGCTATTTTGTCGTGAGCTATTATGGCGGGACTTTGTTGGTGCGGGCTATTTTGATGCATGACTAAGTTTTTGATTAACTCATAAAATATATCCTTTTTTCCCTGCAGAGGAAAGCCAAAACTTGTAAAATAAAAGAAAATTAACAGATTTGTATTTCGTAAAAATAAAGAATAAGTTAGTTAATAGTACATTAAAAAACAAGTTTCATAAGACCAGTCTTGAAACACGAATTCAAGTTTAAAAAAACGAGTGGCGTAGCCAAGAGTTTTTTAATGAATGGGTGCTTCAAGGTCTTATTGTATTTTTTGTAATTGGCCCTGTTCATACCGTTTTTAAACAAAATTTTCACTTTAGTGGATTCAGGAATTTTTGTGGCGGTTGGTAATGTCTTAATTTCAAAAGTGACAATTTGAACAAAACACGAAAATGGAAAATAATAAAGATAATCTTGTATGTACGCCCTCTGAAATACGTGAAATTTTCAAAAATACGGTCACTAATTTGCTCATATCAAAGTTTTCCACTGGACGCATCCTGTTTTTGAAACATTTTATAAGAGTGACATGCATGACATAATTCCGGATCAAGCTTTGCCAACCTAAAAATTTTCGTAAAATGTTCCGGGAATTAATGGCTAAAATGCCATCGGAAAACACCGATATATTTGAAAGCCCAGTACTTTTTAATTTCAGAAATAACGAGGATTGAATAAATTCTTATACGAACATACACACAGTTTTATTAATTGAAATGTAAGATGCAATAATTTTATTTTAAATGATTTTATTATAATTATATAAATTCAAATTTCGTAAACATTGAGTATAAACATTCTCCGGGTACCCATATAGTCCCTCGTCGGCAAGATAGGTTTTCTTATCAAACGCACAACACGTGCCTTGAGAGGAATGAAATCGAATTTTTCTTTAATATAGATAGTACCATTGACTATAAACAGAATTCTGTTTATAAGGTAAGTGTTCGTTTTGCCGACCTCTTTAGATGCGGCTCCAGATATATTAAAAAATAAGATTTACGATACATTTGGCGACGGGTCTTTTATTTTTTCATTTATTTACATATATGTACCTAGAGGAAATCATAATTAAAACGCTCGCTTATTTAATAAATATGTATGCCAACGAAATAGGGTAAGTTGAAAATTGAAGTTGTGTCCATTTTACCGACCTCTTTCTATCAGTGCTGCCAATACCGACCACATATGATCTTTTTACCGACCTATAGAGAACGTGTAAGTTGATGCATTTGCAAAAGTGTGCTAATTAGAACAATTTTATTTCGAGTGAAAAAATATACTTATTATATAATAGCAGCAAATCAGCAATTACTAAGTATGTATTCGCGTATTAAGTAAGTACTTTGGTACTTAAATACTTAAGTACTTACGTACTTATTACTTAATACTCGATTGCTGTATATCTGCAATTTCTGGTACAGAGTAAATGCCTCTTTTATTCATTAAAGTAGGAGATCTAATATCTGCCACAATATTGTTATCAACGTAAGATAAAATAACGTCCTTAATTTGCAATTTTTGCCGCTAGCTGCCATTGTCTTCACTAATGTGCCACAACTGTCATTACCAATAACGAGACCTGGAAATAACTGTTCTTCATATCTTACTACAACATAGCGTTGCTCCATTGCAGTGACTTCTGATTGATGGGATTCATTTTTGGAATCACTTTTTTCCTTTGAGGTTTTATTGGTGGTTTTTGGACAATTTCTTTTCAGGGCTCTTTCAGCTTTTTCAATGTCTTTCTTTTTCTTTTCCATGTCTCTTTTCTTCTGATATTGTATGAACTGTTCAGAAGTAGCAACTGTTGGAGTTAATTTTTTAGTAGCTTTCATCACTTTTTCTTTGTTTTTAGCCTCTGGCCAAGACATTGATTTTTTAAACAGAGTGGGGATATTTTTAAGTGGAGTTGGCACATTTGGTTCTCTATTGCCTTTGTTGACGTAGTAGTTTTCCGTTGACGTATAATTGGTCGTTATGTTTTCTGTTTCTTGAATGCCGGATGAATCACGTCTTGATTTCGCTAATGGAGTTTTAGGTGGAGAAATATAATTGGTTGTTTTGGCTTCTCTTACTTGAATGAATCATATGCTGATACTTCCGTTTTACTGTTTTTTTCTTTGTATACAGAATCGTTACCGTCTGTATTCATTTCTTTGTTCACTTGATTTAGTATCTCAACAGTACCATCTGGTTGAACTTCCAAATCTATAACTTCATTCCCCGACCAAAAGCTTTCATCGAATTGAATGTTTAACACTGAATCGTTTATGTTACTTATTGATGGTATGTTTGCTTCTAAGGTCACATTATGTTCCTCTTGTGGTTTTGGACTGAATTCATTTTTAATTTTTCGCCAAAAATGAAATAGGCTTTCATCATTTATATTATCATTCCAATCTTCTCCGCATACCTTGAATTATTCCAAGGTATTTTTTTCTATTCGTTTCTCAATTTCAAATAAAAATTGCTCTAAGACTGTGTCGTTAGTGTTAGTTTCCGCCAAAAGTTGTAAAGTATTTGTTGTTGAAACTGTTGTTTCTCGAATTTCAACTTGATCGATAAGTTTTGTATAGTTAATGTTGTTAGTACCAAAAGGATAGAGTCCGCATGTCCGAAAACCATTCTGTACTATATCTTCCTTAATTGATTCGTTAAGGCAAATATCTACTTGGGAGGGAAAATCTTCTCTACTTAATTTTTTTCCATTATTTTCAAGGCGCCATTTTTGTACCTGCTTTCTCCAAGACGTTTTTAGGGGATGGAAAACTGCTACATCTAATGACTGGAGATAATGTGTCGAATTTGGTAATAAGGCTGTCAAAACTATGCCGTTTTCTTTGCAAAACTGAGTAAGAGGTAAACTTAGATGTGAAGCATGGCCATCTAAAAACAGAATAATTGGCAACTGAATATTTTCTTGTATTAACCAGAGATGGAAGACATTGGTGATGTATTCAAAAAAAATTTTCCCTGTCATCCAGACCGTGTCAGATCGACCAATGGACCATATATGCGGCATTTTTAAGATAATATTAGCTGGCATCCTTTTATACGGCATCAATACTAGAGGGGGTTGTTTTCTACCTGCCGACACAGTCACTAAAACAGTCACACATTCTTTTTGGTCATTCTGAATTCTAGTGAACACTTTCTTCGAACCTTTTCTTACAAGTACTTGTTTCTCCTTTGGTGCTAAAAAGAACGCAGTCTCGTCGCAGTTGAAGATTCGTGTTGGATCTTGCAAAATGTCTTCCAAATGATTTTCAGAAATATAAGTTTCGACTCTCAAGAACCAACTACGAATGTTTTCTTCTGTAATATTAGACCTGCATTGAGTTAGATTCTGGGAAACTCGTTTTTTCAATTCCAGATGTCTTGAAAGAAAACCTTCATACCAGTGCCTTCCTGGGATGCCGTTTTTAGAAGTATTACTTTGCCACGCTCTCTATCAATTGGCTTCTGGTAACAGGAAAACCAACGCTTTCGAGATAGAAAATCCACCGGATTACGTTATCCTCAGTTTTAGCAAGAACGGTTGTTCAAGATGCCATGCGCAATACCCTAAGTAGTAAGGGTAACGTTAGTTTTAAGAAAAATTATTATTCTTGTATCACTTGTTAAATATAAACGTGTCGTTACATTATTTGTTATTACCCTAGAGAAAATAAAGCGCACATAATTGGTCCTTCGAGTCGAATCTATTAGAATTACAAAATTAGCATTAAATTGATTATGCATAGTTATTTTATTACATACATATATAACGTGAAATCTTAAGCTCAATAAGTGCGAGTGAGACATTAAATTTCGGAATTGCCATTTATACTTCAAGAAAGCTACGTCAACGTCAACCTTCTATTGTTCCGGCTCCAGCTGTAAGCAAGCCCAAGTAAAGTGTCCAAGTAACTATTGTTTGGGGCAGGTAGATCAGGAAAACAAGTGAGTCGCCTTCCTTATTTATAATTTTTATTGTTCAAATTACTGTTATATTTCAAATATTGTCGTTAATTGCTCATCGTTCTATTCAACAAAATGGCAGAAAATATATTAAACAGTCTAATTAAAAAACGTAAGCATTTAAAATCATCATTAACACGATTTCAAAACTATTTAACTAATTTCAACACAAGCGAAATAACCGAGTTAAATGCGCGACTTCAAAAAGCTGAACCGCTTTTATCTGATTTCGAAAGAATTTTGCACGAATTGGAATGCGTAGAAACCGATAGCGATTACTCAGACGAATTATTAGAATTTGAAGATAAATATTTTAAACTTATTGCAACAGCACGTAACATTATTGATAGTAAGCTGCAAACAAATACGCCTTCAATCAGCAATACTCAAACGCAATTAACTCAATCAAATCAAATGGTAAAATTGCCGACAATGAATCTCCCGCAATTTGACGGTAGGTATGATTGTTGGATGAATTTTTACGATACCTTTAATGTTTTGGTAAATAATAATGATTCCTTAACACATATTCAACGCTTTTATTATTTAAAATCGTCTCTGAAGGGTGAAGCCGCTCATTTATTGAACTCCCTCGAGGTAACAGAATCGAATTATATTTTGGCGTGGAATTTACTTAAAGAAAGATACGAAAATAAAAAACTGATTATCAACACACACGTGAAGGGTATCTTTGAATTAACTCCTATAACAAAACCATCACATAAAGCGCTGCGAATTCTAATTGACAATTTTAATAAGCACCTACGTTCATTAGAAAATTTAGAATTGCCTACTGAAAAATGGGATATTTTGTTGATTTATATTTTAATTAATAAAGTAGATAATACAACCAAATGCGAATGGGAAAAATTAACCGTAAGAGAACCGGAAATACCTACAGTTAATCAGTTAATCAAATTCTTAGTTGAACGTTGTCAGATTTTAGAGAACATTAACAATGAGAGTGATAATAATTCTAAACAATTATTTCAGAAAATAACACTCAGTCATTTAGCAATTAATAGTTCACCTTCACATACTTCCTGTCATTATTGTAAAGGAGACCATTTCCTGTATTGTTGTGCAGATTTTATGAAATTAACAGTCGATAACCGCTGGAAAGAAATCAAAAAGCTAAAATTATGCGCAAATTGTTTTCGTAACAATCATTACAATAATGAGTGCAGAGCAACCCTTTGCAAAAAATGTAACAAAAACCACAACACCTTATTACATAATAATAATTTTGAACAAAATAAGAATTCAAATGAATCGTCAACTAACAATAATGGTTCAAATAATCAGAGTGAAATACAAACCCACTTAGCCGTTAATAATACTCCGAGGTGCGTAATTAATGCCCACTGTTCAAGTACACAAACTTATGTTATTTTGCCAACCGCGCAAATTAATATTTTAGGTGCGAATGGCAAGGTAATACGATGTAGAGCACTGTTAGATTCGGGTTCACAATCAAATTTCATGACCCAAGAGTTGTTTGAAAAATTAGGTTTAAGAGGTACAAAAATTAACGTTCCAATTGCTGGTATTAGTAAAACCGTAACAAATCTTTCACGACAAGTTACAACACAAATAAATTCTGTGTATAATAACTTTAATACGAATTTATCTTTTTTGGTTTTGAGGGATATTACCGGTAACGTTCCCAATAAAACCATTGATAGAAGTAGCATTGAAATTCCACAGGGACTAAATCTTGCGGATGAACAGTTTTATTTAGCAGACAAGGTTGATATTTTATTAGGTGCGGGAGTGTTTTGGAGTTTGCTATGCGTAGGACAAATCAAAATACAAAATCGGAATATCATTTTTCAAAAACACGATTCGGGTGGATATTCGCGGGTTCAATAAACGATGCAGTAGATAACTTAACGGTTTTGCACGCCAAGCGTATACACGTGCAAGATCAGTTGGAAAAATTTTGGAAATTAGAAGAATGCGATCATATGCGAAAACTCACAAACGAAGAATCATATTACGAGGAACATTTTTCGCTAAATTATAAACGCGACTCAAATGGTAGATTCGAGGTACAATTGCCAATGCGAGAGGAAAACTTTGATTTCGAAAATTCATTAGACAATGCAATTCCCAGATTAATTTCTGTAGAGAAACGATTTAAGCGTGATACCAATTTCAAAAATGCGTACCAAACATTTATGCGTGAATACGAAGAGCTTAATCACATGACATTATTAGAAGACCTAAGACCGTTCAATGGGTCCACATTTTATTTACCTCACCATGGAGTATTAAAGGAGTCGAGTGTTACAACTAAACTAAGGGTCGTATTTGATGCGTCCTGCAAGTCGTCAGCAGGAGTGTCATTAAATGACAAATTATGCGTGGGTCCACATATACAAGACGATTTAATTGAAATTGTATTGCGATTTAGAAAACACAATTATGTTCTGGTAGCGGATATTAGTAAAATGTACCGGCAGATAAAAATATGCAAGAACCAACGCGACTTGCAAAGCATTATTTGGCGAGACGATCCTTCCGAACAATTTCCTCATTATCAGCTAAATACGGTCACGTACGGAACAGCACCTGCGTCATTTTTGGCAACTCGTTGTTTACGGCAATTAAGCGTGGATGCCAATGAAAAATTTCCTAACGCGAGTAGAACCATTTTAAAGCACTTTTATATTAATGATTTAATTACAGGAACTAACACAATAAGCGAAGCAGTGAAATTAAAACGTGATATCAGTACTATTCTAGAAGGGGTGGGGTTTCAATTGAGGCAATGGTCATCAAATGAAAAATCAATTTTCAACAATCTCGATAGTAAACGCGATTTACAAGAATATTACATTTCCGATGATCAGACTATAAAAACATTAGGCCTAGCTTGGGACACCTCCACTGATACTTTTAGATATGCATTGCACTGCGATATTGACGAACGTAAAGTCACGAAAAGGTCAATTTTATCCATTATCTCAAAATTATTCGACCCCTTAGGTTTAGTAGGTCCAATTACAATTAATGCGAAAATTATAATGCAGCGCCTGTGGCAAGAAAAACTACAGTGGGATGAATCTGTACCATTACATATTTACACCCAGTGGAAGCGCATAATCGTTGATTTAAAAAATATTGAAAGGATTGTCTTACCTAGACAGGTTACTACGGTAAATTTTACGGAGTTATAGCTGCATGGATTTTGTGATGCATCCGAGTCGGCATACGGTTGTTGTATTTACATACGTAGTAAAGATATCACAGGAAACGTAACATCTAATTTATTATGCGCAAAATCCAGGGTTGTGCCACTTAAGACGATCACTATGCCTAGATTAGAATTATGCGGAGCACAATTATTAAGTAACTTAGTTTATAAAATTTTAAGATCATTTGACGTTAGGTTTTTAAGGGTGTGCTATTGGTCTGACTCCACAATAGTCCTGTCATGGATAAAATCGGAACCAAATAAATTTCAAATTTTTGTGGCGAATCGAATAACAGAAATTCAGAGGGTAAGTGATGTCACACAATGGCACCATGTAGATTCACAAGACAATCCTGCGGATCTAATATCGCGAGGTTCCAGGTTTGAAATTTAAATAACAATAAATTGTGGTGGGAAGGCCCAAATTGGCTTAAGAAAAATACAGTTCCCTTAAGTGAAGCGATAACGCTATCCGATCTTTCCGAATTACGTACAGGTTATACACTTACACAGTGCCATTTAACTTGTAGCGAGTCAAACGAATTTCAGTTACTAAAAAAATATTCTAGTATCATAAAATTACAACGAGTTATGGCATATATGTTAAGATTTGTAAATAATATAAGTATAAACAAATCCAATAAAACTTTTGGACAATTAACTGTAGTCGAATTAGAAAACTCATTAAATAGGCTTATAATACTTGTTCAAGCGATTCATTTCACACGAGAATTCGCAGCATTGAAGGGAAGTAAAGCAATAAACAAGAATAGCAAAATATTATCATTAAGCTCCTTTATTGATAGGGAGGGATTAATACGTGTAGGTGGAAGATTAAGAAATTCCTCTACGAATATAGATCAAAAACATCCAGTGATCTTACCTTCCGACAGCTCCCTGACAGGGTTACTCATTATAGCGGAGCACAAACGAAATCTGCACAGCGGGGTCGATGGTACCTTAGCAACGTTCCGTAGGAGGTATTGGCCACTTCATGGTCGAAGTACTGTTAAAAAGGGTAATACGTAAGTGCGTCACATGCGCACGATTTTCAAAACAAAATTCAATAACCCCATTGATGGGAGACTTGCCAAGGGAGAGAGTTCATCCTTCGAGACCGTTTTTACACACAGCCGTTGATTATGCCGGACCGTTTCTCATTAAAGACGGTAAAACCCGGAATCGAAAGATTATAAAGGCTTATTTATGTGTGTTTGTGTGCTTTTCAACCAAAGCAGTACATTTAGAGGTAGTCGGTGACATGTCAACAGCGTCTTTTTTGAATGCGCTTAAAAGATTTGTTGGAAGAAGGGGTATTTGTTGGTCAATTTATTCGGACAATGGCACCAATTTCGTTGGCGCTAATAAAGAATTAAAAAATATAATTAAATCGTTATTGGATTCAGCATATTCTGAATATTTAAAGCAAAATTCAATTGAATGGAAATCCATTCCACCAAATTCGCCGCATTTTGGTGGGCTGCATGAAGCCGCCATAAAATCCGCAAAATCAATCATGAAAAAAATTATAGGAAACGGTTATTTGACATTTGAGCAATTAACCACATTATTTGTGCAAATAGAAGCAGTTTTAAATTCCCGTCCCATTACTCCCATATCCGATGACCCAAACGACTTACTTGCACTGACTCCTGGTCACTTTCTCATCGGAGATGTGTTAAGTAGCATACCGCAGTTAGACGAAAGTGAGACCGCGGAAAACCGTTTATCTCATTACACCCGCATAAATCAAAAGCTACAGCAGTTTTGGAAGAGATGGAGCAATGAGTATACTCATACCTTACAATCGCGGAGAAAATGGTGTAAGCCAACTCCAATAATCAAGACTGGAATGATGGTGTTAGTCAAAAATCAAGCTACACCACCGTTATTATGGCCCCTAGGTAGAATCTTAGCAGTACATCCAGGAGAAGACCAAATTGTCCGAGTAGTAACACTGAAAAGTGCTAGTGGTGTAAATAAAAGAGCCGTGGTAAACTTGTGTATTTTACCTATAGATGTCAAATAACTTTCAAAGGTGAACTGCGAAAGCGTTAATTCATGTAATGTGTAATATTAAGTTAGATAATCTGTATTATGGTATCCTTATAGTTGTAGATGTAAACTATCAAAGCCATTGACGCACATTATTAATTATGCCGTCACTATATCTTGTTGAAAGTATACGCCTTTCAAGGGGGGGTGTATGTTCAAGATGCCATGCGCAATACCCTAAGTAGTAAGGGTAACGTTAGTTTTAAGAAAAATTATTATTCTTGTATCACTTGTTAAATATAGACGTGTCGTTACATTATTTGTTATTACCCTAGAGAAAATAAAGCGCACAACGGTTTGATCACCGCTAGTGGAATTCTCGTCATATTTTTTATTACTCTTATCTATAAGGGTCGTTTTTCGCACACTATATTCTTTGGATGCTTTTCGAATGCTCACTCCTTCTCTTACAGATACCAATGCTCTGTCTAAGATTTTTTTTGTATATTGTTTCCTTTTTTTAACCATGATGTCCAATAATCTTCCATATTTTGAAAATTGACATTTACGCTGTATACTAAAAAATTCACATTCTAATTTAACAAGTATAAAATGCGATATTAATTTTTTTATGGTCGAAAAAGATGTTACAATTTTTTAGAAATATTTCGTTGAGGTGTATGTTTAATTACATATATTGGATTCAGTGTTACATATTCTCGCGGTCGGTAAAAGGTTTTTTCATGTGCACATATTTTGTAAATACAAGAAAGAAAATTGACAATCTTACTATATTGTTTCTTTGCGCTGTGCGCTGCAAATAACGAATACCATATCATTCCCTGATACCGACCATGCGGTCGTTGTTGAGAAAAGATTTGTTTTGAAGAACCCTTTACCGACCACTTTATTTTTGCATTTATTTTTAATATGTTAGTGTTCTATGAAATTTTCTACATATTTTATTGAATAAAAAAAATCACATTTTCACGTAATACTGAAAAATATACATTCCTTACCTAAGTAACTTGCAATTTACCAAAATTCACTTTACCCGCACTATGTCTTTATGTTAACAATATGGTAGGATACTTGATGCCTCTTCAAATAGCGCGAAATGACTGAAGACATACAGATCCAGTGTGACCGTTTTGAAATTTAGAAACATACCAAGAGAGTGTGCTGCCAGTACTAAAAAATACTAAAAGGAAAATTCAATTATACCAAAATTCTACTAAGATTTGTAATACCTATTTTGAGAAATATGATAAATGAAACACACATTTGAATAAAAAATATTTATTACAAATCAACGGTGTAATCGTTATTACTTAATCTATTACATTTTAGCATCTCCGTCGAGGGTTCAAACGAAGTACAGCCATCAGTCAAACCTTGTTTAATATGTAATATGGAAGAAATATGATTAGATAAAAATCTATTTCTGTATTTGACCATATTTACTCGGGAAAAATTCGTTCACACTAAGTATTAGAAATAGCCACACACATTAAACATTTGACAAAATTGACTAAATTTTTAATTCAGGGTTTTGTTCCCAATCTGCCCTGTATTTCTGTTCGTATTTGCGTTTCATTTTTTAAAATAATTCCACCGAACCGAAGCACAGTATCACACACAATAAAATCAATCAAATCAAGATACTACCGGGGGAATACCCATCAATACTACCGGGTAATACCCTGATGCTGTGCCAAACATTCATTCACTCACTCAAATGATTCGAAAGACTCAATGCGAGACAAGGACACCGTAATTAAAAAATCATTTCAACTTGAGTCATTACTTGACCATAGATTACTGTGATCTTGACTTTCTCTTTCTCATTACAGTCTTGTCAGGTGAAAATACAAAAAAATACCGAAATAGTTGTAATTCTACCAGTATTATACTAAAATTTGGTGATGTACTAAAACTATACTAATATCACTCTGCAGTGCCTCAAATATACTAATTTAGTACTAAAAATACCAAAAACGGCCACACTACAGATCATTGCTTGTAACGGTCGGCATGCGCGATAACTTTATACTTCAACTTCTTAAAACAAACATTTTCAGTTTAGTACCATTTGCAGATTTTGAATTATAGCGCGAAATTCAAAGTGGCCGGTATAACCTGCAAGGTCGGTGAACGTATAACACCCTGTATAACACTAGAAAAACCCTCAAATATATCAACGTTTGACCAAAAGGATATGGTTAAAAACAACGCATGAATGTTATCCACCTCCACGTGAGTATGCCCTCTTAAGAGGTATTTATGCTCAATGCATTTTATGGAGGGTTTTATTGCAAAAATTAAAAGATAGCACATGATCATCTGGTGATTTCTGTTTTGAGATGGACAGTTATCACTCCAGACGACAATTTTTCTACAGAGTCTTTTACGTTTAGAGTGATGTAATTTAACACACAACACGTCCTTTTATTTCCACTTCGTCCGGCTACAGATTCATCCCAGGTTAAACAACATCACACTTTCTCTACTACATCATAAACCGTATAATTGAACGTCCATAGCTTTAAGAGGAACTCTGTGCGTTTGTTAGTGGGGGAGTAGGTAAACATTTTTGTAAATCCACAGAAATTATTTCCGTATTCCCCCGCGTCTTAGCGATCTCTTTATCCTGTCGTTTTAGTTTATATAGATTATCTGCATCAAGGAGATGTGCGTCGTAGTTACATTGCAACTATAAACGTCCTTCCTGTGCAACCGTCTCTTTTAACTTAACAACATTATACATTACATTTGCCACGTGTATCATTTCCTGTTACTTTAAATGATAAATTGAATTCCGAATTGAAAATATCAGCATATAACCATTGCTTAGGAATAACTTCAACGGGTATTTGATTTTCTATGCATTCTTCATAGAAACATCGGTACATGATTGAAATGTTGAGGTGGCTACACAAATACTTTCTTTGGGATTTCTTCCTTGAATAATGCGATTCTATGCATTGAAACTTTTGTACGTGCTCTCTGATACTGTTTCTTACATTTAGGGCAAGTTTGTTCGTAGGAGGTTCATGTTTATCTCGTTGATTAGGAATAACAATTCCGCCAACCTGTCTTTTAGCTAATGCATTGCGTACCTACAGATGTTTGAGATATATTTAGGGTACTAAAAAAATAAGCACGACACACGCTAATTTTCTGACCATTCACATAAAAATAATGCTCCAGCGATGTTGTTCTTTTTCCTGCACGAGATCCAGTTCTAAGCACGCGTTTGCTCAACTGGAACTTCTTCAATGCAACTGGCTATAAATTGTCTCTTCTATGTGAGCATTCGAAAATTGTGAATGGATTAGAGCATGATCCCCATCTGATATGTTTTGTTTGCACTTCTTTTTGCATTCGTCTTGGCAAGGTGATTTTATTTAGTTTTTTCCAACAATCGTAGCTTTCGCTGACAAATATTCCTCCCTATTGGCTCTTTTTCGCTTCCTAATAGTTTTCTTCCAATTCGCAGAGTTTCATTTTCTCCTTTTTCCATCTGTTTGCTGTGTTTCTATATCTTCTTCCTCTACATATTCCAATTCACCATCACTGCTTTTATCAACTGGGTCGCGTACTATGTCCTCGAGTACAATAATGTCTTCTTGTGAGGTACTTCGAAAGCGTAATTCCTCAATGTCATCATGAAGTTCACTGACTTTATTTTCAATAATTACATCCTGTAAAATATTTATCTTGGAAATTTTATTTAATCCGATATCTTCATCTGCAGTTTCACTGGCTTCTATGCCCTGCTCTGGTACAGCATGATTGTCTGGTTGTTCATTATTACAATGACGTCGATATATATCTTCTATGTTAGAAAGAGTCACACTATTGTTTGCAACTTCATCAACAAACATAGTATTATACAAGTCATCCTTTAAAGAAACCAAAATACCTGTAGTATTGTCGTATCCGGTTGCAAGAATTTTCAAATTTTTCATGTCCATATTTGGTTCAACAGTTTTCGTATTTGGCCAAATTTCTATCAAAATTTCTGCTTCCTCTATAATTTTTCTACAATATTGTCAGCAGTCACAGCTAAAATTATAATAATAATATTATATAAATATCAGCCTTAATTTAATAATTCTCCTCAAGAGGAAGTGAGATTATATCCATATTTTCAGGTATTGTATTACTTTTGGTTTGTCGTAGTACCATTTCTAACAGTTTTTTTTACTGGATGCCACTGTACGCATCAACTAAGACTTATTAACTAATATTACTGCATCGGTTGCTTTTATTTAACTATGCGACATGGGACTTTGTATAATGACAACTAACTAATTGGAACAAAACAGTACTTAGATTAGGAAAAAAAGAGGATACCGCATATGTATGTTAGGCATTACTTCTCCTTTATTACCACAACCGGTTCATCCGTCATTGATTATGTGGTAAGCAAACGGTAACACGGTTAAGTTTTTAGTGTTTTTTTACCGAAAAGTTTTGCTAATGAAGTATATTGTGAATTCTTAATAATGGTGAACTGTTGTGCACACTATCAGTAAACAACTGGTATTTATTATTGTTTGAAAGTGATTTGAACTGTGTCCCATTGATATGTTGTACATACTAAATATAAGCAAGTATAAAACCTAATTTCATTTGTTATTTCAATCATTTTTATTCTTTACTATTATGTTAATTTATTTTGTAGTATTATGCCAATATAGCAGTGACGTAGATAATGTAATTCATACTTGTCTGTGGAATTGTGTTCGAAGTGCTAGTTTCAAATTTTAAGTAAAATGAGATAATTGACACATAAAATTGCATAATCAAGATACATTTAAAATGAGATGATGAGGTGAGATGGAATGACATAGAACCTTTATTTCTACTAGTTATTTCCTGATACGCCACTGTGCTACACAATTATGTGCCAAGGGGTAACAGGCAGAATTGGAATATTACGTGTCCTCTCTCTTTCCTTGTCTAAGATTAAGTCCCGTCACTTAATCTCAAATTTGGACTTAGTACACATGGCTTTTAGAGTCAAAAAGTATCAAATTTGGACTTAATACTAAAATGTGGCATGGCTTTCAGAGGCAAAAAGTACCAATAACACTTAATACTATTTGGCTCTATTTCAAAGAGGACTTAATATGAATAATGCACATCTACTTCTTGAATTATGCAAAATTGGACTTAATACTTATTACCATTGAAAAGAGCGAAAAAAATTAATATAGAAATAGCCATAATCTCAAAAATGAAAATAAATGGACTTAATACACTTTGGCTGTGAGGTCCAGATATACACACACACGCACGCACGCACGCACTCACGAACGCACGCGCACACACATACACACACACACACAACACACACAACACACACACGCACGCACGCACGCACGCATGCACACACAGCGTGACCCATTAAAATGGAAACACTCGCGTACAAAAGTTGTTTATGGACGGATGTGTGCCGGATTTTTGTTAGAACATAGATCTCCAAAAGTTCTATCTTGATGCAAAATTTGAAGCCGAAATTTTGATTTTAAAGGCCTACCACGAATTTTTTTTAAGTGAAAAATAGCAAAATTTTGTTAGCGATTTTTTTAATGAAAAATCTGACTACACCACTGGTTGTAGGATCACCTAAAATGTATTTGTACCAATTTTTGCGAAAAAAAGTTTGGTCCTAAAAAAGTTATGACAAATCGTCATCAGTGTTGGTGAACCTATTCTTTTATAAAAATCGAATAAAACCCAAAGAGAAACTAAATTAAACAACTTAAACGCTGGTATAATTATTAATAAGAACAATAAAAACCAGTATACACAAAAGAACCAACAATTACTCTAATATAAATTTAAATTTTGTAGATTCCACTAATCCTCCGTTTAAGTCGATACATTTTTCATAACGTTTCCTTATATTTTTAACATTTCGTAATTGATGCGCGGTAATCTCCTCACAAGCTTTCCTTATCTTAATACCTCCCGATTATTTGGCCGTGTCTTATAAACTTTGGACTTAGTAAAGCTCCACAGAAAAAAATCAAGTGGGGTAAGGTCCGGAGATCGGGGTGGCCAATGGACTGTTTCGACCTATGCAATGATTGGGGAAATTCTCGTTAAGCCACTCCCTGACTTGTCTCGCATTGTGTATTGGACAAAGGACAACCATCCAACTGTAGATTTACTATGTATTTCTTGTAATGGAAGATTATCGACTGCATTAAAAAATTCGTTCTGAAGGAAGTGCAGAAATTGTTCGCCATTCATATTCCCTTCAAAGAAGAACGGACCAAAGAGTATCCCACACGAAACGTTAACTTTATGACTATATTGTCTTCGGCAATTAATTATCCACTCTGGATTGTCTAAAGCCCAAAACCGCGAGTTCTGAGATGATACAATTCCTTTCGTCGTGAATGTAGCTTCATCGCTGAATAAGATATTTTTTAAAAATTTCGCTAATTGAGATATTGTGCCTGTGCCCACAGACAAAACTCCATTCGTTTCTCATTATCACCTGGTTCCAGAGTGTGAAGAAACTTAGGTTTATAGGGTTTTATGTTATTTTTTTTAGGCAGCTTCGGATACTTTCTCTGGGTAAATTTAAATCTAAACTAGCAATCCTGAGGCTATTATGAGAATTGGTTTTAAAATAATTTAAAATTTCCTGCTCGTGAATACTTCTTCTCTGTTGATTGTCCCTTTTTAAAATGCATTTTGATACAGCACCAAATTCCATAAAAGTATTGTTTATTTTTGGAACTGTGCTATGCCCAATATTAGGTCTATCTGGAAGTCTGTTGTTAAAAATTGTACACAACTCTCTTGTCCGATCATTTTCTCCAGAAAGGCGTACTATTTCAATTTTTTCATGCAAAGTTTGACATTTGTTGTCTAAACTTTTGTTTTTCACAGCCGACCAAATGTTCTTCATATTATAGTAGAAGGGGAGCACTTGAAGGCCAACGACGCCCGCCGTTGCGACGCCCGAGGTCCCGAGATTCATGTAAGCGCCGAGGGGTGTCGGGACGCGCACGTGGCCGTGCGCATTTCCCACCCCCATGGCTTTCGGGGTCGTTTCTCAACCCCTAGTTAAAATTTTCAACCCTTGATGGTATTTTAACCCCTTGGAGGCATTTTGCCCCTAATTAGAGCTCTTTTGGCTGTGTGGCGGCTTCTTTTCGGGGGCGATTTTTAACCCCTTGATTGAATTTTCACCGAAACGCAAGGGCCTTACAGACGACGAAATAATATCAACACTTTCGACTTCATACAGGAAAAAAGGTGAGGCCTTCTTACGTATACTGAATACGAATTGTGATGTATTTTGGGATGAAAGGTGTACTGTCACAATAAAAGATGAGATCATCTCATTCCAACATTATCGATCTGGTTCACGAAACGCTAAGACAACGAAAAACTGCAAACCCACACGGTTGGCGACAGTTTGCAACGTACATTAAAGAAATAAATCTACCACGAGAGTTGATCGTAAATACGCGAAGACGTAATGCTGCTGATGTATAACCTAACCTTGAACGCACCTTTACGACTATAGGTGAGAATTACAATGCTGATAGTGAATCGCGGGAAACACCGAGAAGATCCTCTCGAAGAAGAAGGCTTTCACTAGATTGGGGTAGCTGGCGAACATAACATGGATGCCGTATACTATGATCACCCGCATCCGGCAGTGTTTGCGGTGATAACACCTTTAACTAACGTTGTAAAAGGTAAATATGACGAAGTGAAAAATTGGCTGCAGGCACAGGAAGCATATACGATACATAAACCAGTCAGGAGGAAGTTTCAGCGTAATAGGTATATTGTGAACAACATTTACGAACTGTGGCAAGCGGATCTTTGTGATATGCGAACTTTAAGTAAATACAATAGTGACTACAATTACATCCTAACGGTTATTGATGTGTTTAGCAAGAAGGCTTGGGCGCGAGCTCTTAAAACGAAGACAGCAGCATCTGTAATTGAAGCATTCGCCGATATTTTTAAGGAGTGTGACAATACACTGGCAAATCTGCAGACGGATAAAGATAAACAGATTGTGGGGGGGCAGTGCAAAAACTTTTACAAGAAACAAAATATCAATTTCTATGTAACAAATAACCCTGATGTAAAAGCATCTGTAAAGATTTAATAAAACATTGAAAACCAAGATGCGCCAAAAAAAATTCCTACAGGTATATTGACGTACTCCAAAAACTTGCGACCGCTTACAACAATAGCGAGGAAGTTTTTACAATTAGTGCAATAATAAAAAGAAGACCAGCAGTTGACCGCATAATCGATCTTAATAAAGACCCTGTTGAGGGTACCTTTTATGAGGAGGTATTACAAGTTATTACGGTTGATAGAGACACTCTATTCAAAGTCGATAAGGTTTTGGCCGAGAAGGGCCGTGGACGACATAAACAATACCTGGTCAAGTGGCGCGAATACAGTGACAAATTTATTAGTTGGGTGTTAGCTTCGCAGCTGAGAGATATGTAAATTTTTAAATGACCCGTCCTTAACTTCTCACATACAGTCCCTTGAGCATAGAAGGATGGTTTCAGTTCTTTCTTTGTATTATCGTTATTACAACGGCTATTGTGCTGGTGAATTACATTCTTTGATACCATCTCCGGCTATCTATGCGAGAAACACTCGGTTCGCTCATTCACATCATCAGTATGCAGTACAAATCTCCACTTGTCGTACCAAACGGGCGCAATCCACATTTTTCTACACGGCTTCTAAACTCTGAAATGATCTCCCTAGTTCCTGTTTTCCTCTCACTTATGATATGAGAAAATTTAAGGTAGCTGTTCATAGGCATCTATTGGCAATTCATTATCCCTCTATCCATCCTCCTGAGTGCTTTAGCACGATAGGTCTTATTTAGCCTGTTCGGGTCCACAATCATAAAAAAAAAAAATCTTACCTTATTGAGTAATAATGGCGTATTTTCCTGAAAACGGAAGGCCTGCGATTTATAATTCCTGACGTTTGGCTTAAACGTCATTCACTAGTTCCTCAGTTTAGTGTGAAAAATGAAATTTTCACAAGATTAATGTATTCACATGGTCCTGATCCAAGGATATTTGAAAAACTCAAAGAAAGATTTGAAAGAACAGGACATGTACAATACAAAAGAAAAGAAAGAGAAAAAGGGTTATAAACGAAGAAAACATATTTGTGGTACTAACCAGTGTAGTGGAAAATCGAAACGTTAGTACAAGAAACCTCAGTGCGGATTTAGGTATTAGTCAAACTAGTGTTACCAAGATTATTCGAAAAAATAAACTTCATTCTAACCATTTTTAACTAGTCCAAGAGCTGAATGCAAATGATTTTCAAAGACCCTTGGAATTCTCCCAGTGGGCACTGGACGATTAGGACAGGACAATGATTTCTTTAACCCGGCGTTAGTCGCTATATGAGGGATTCCCTCACATTATTGAAATATTTCGCGTAACTTTAATTTTTGACCAAATAAACCGTAGAGAATCTATCATATCCTTAAATAATCCTTCTGTTACAACGTCATTGTTTAAATTTTATGATACGCCCCACCCTAACGCAATGAGGCCCTATTCAACCGGGGCTTACAAGTAAAGCGGAGATTCGGTCAGTTAGCGACTAACCGTGCAACAACTTGTTTTACTTGTCGCTTACGCACACTTCGCTTAGTGGTTATGTTTACGTTTCCTTCGTGGAATATTACCATAGTTTTGATTTTCTAACAGTTTACATTTTTTTAGTTTCATTTAGTGTTTATTGCAAAGTAGTGATAGTACCTATATAAAGTGAACAAAATTTAGTTTTATTGTTGTAATCATGAATTCCCGTGGCAAAAGACTTGTAGAGCTTGCCCTTCTGAAAAAAGAGCAACAAGAACACAGAGGTACGTACGCTTTGTTATTAATTTATAATATATGTTTATTTTTTCGTTTCAAGTACTTAGACAAAGTCATGTGTAGTTCACTTCCACAACGAAGTTTTATAGCGTTTTTATTATTACCTATTATTATAGATGCGGCACCAGCAATTACACCTGAACACCTGAATGAAAGTGAACGATTAGATGATATCGAAAGTGAATGTCAAAGCGAATATAGCTCTCATAGGACTGACTCTGAGCCATCTGGCGACTCCGACTTAGCGAACATACGTCCTCCTAACGAATACGTCAGCGCTAAATGTGTCCCAAGGTATATTGGAAAAGACAAAGAAACCGAATGGTTGAAGCATATTCAGCTACCAGCCGGACGTACAAAAAGGCGTAACGTTGTTACCATTTCACCGGGTGTCAAACCCATTAGGAAGCAGTTTGACGATTTTGTGCACCGGTGTCTGCAAAACTATGAAGTAGGGGAATACACAACAGTAGATGAAATGTTAGATTCTTTTAGAGGCCGATGCAAGTTCCGCCAGTATATCCCAAATAAACCGGCAAAATATGGCATAAAAATTTTTGCACTCGTTGATGCCAAAACTTTTTATTCATCGAATCTGGAAATTTACGCTGGTAAACAGCCACATGGACCCTATCAGCTGGACAACAGGGCGGCAAGTATTACAAAGAGAATAGTTTCACCTATATTGAATACAGGACGTAACGTAACTATGGACAATTATTTTACATCTGTGCCATTAGCAAGAGACCTTCTAAGAAATCATCGAACAACTATCGTTGGTACTATTCGCAAGAATAAGCGAGAACTGCCTGCAGAATTTATCAATATAAAAGAAAGACGTACTAGGAGCAGCATGTTTACACTCTCAGAAGATATACTGCTAGTTTCCTACGTTCCAAGGAAGGGAAAGAATGTACTGCTTATATCTACAATGCATGATGATGATGCATTAGATATTGATACTGGAGATCAAGCTAAACCGGAGATTATAACATTTTATAACCTTACGAAAGGAGCTGTTGATGTTGTGGACGAAATGAAAGCGTCATATTCAGTGGCTAGAGTAAGCTGTAGGTGGCCCCTTACTGTATATTTCTCAATGCTAAATATTGGAGGTGTTAACTGTTATGTTATTTACAAAGCAAACAATGCTGGACAAGAAGACCTTATCGGCAAACGGCGAATTTTCCTGAAAACTTTATCACTTTCTCTAATACAGCCGCACCTTATCAATCGTTCAAAAATTACAAATCTATCATTGATACTCCGAACATCAATCGCTAGGATAGCAGGCATTGAATTGCCTACACCTCAAATACGAGAATCAGCACAGACTGGACTTTGTTATCTGTGCCCTCGAAGAAAAAAACAGGAAAACTAAAAAAATTTGCAATTCCTGCCAACAACATATATGCATAGAACGCACGACAACTAGCTGTCCTACTTGTTTAGTTCATTTTGAATAAATTTCTAATGTGTAACATGACTAAATAATAATAAATAAGCTGTTCATTTATCTATAATAAATATTTTTCAGCATAGGTACTAAACATATGTCGATTGTTAAAAAAGCATTGCGTTTTGAATATAAATGGATTTTAAGATTTTGCTATACTTTTTATGATCTTGAACCAACTTCTTTATGTGCATCGACATTCTATATCATGTGTAATATAATATGGTAGTTAACAGTTTACAGGTCCCTACTTAAAATAATTACAATTTGACAGAATATGTCAATGTGAGGGAATCCCTCACGCGCGACTAAGCGCGTGACAATTGATGTAGCGACTAACTCCGGGTTAAACACATTTTGATGACCGACGAAGCAACCTTTCACAAAAATGGTTTTGTGAACAGGCATAATTTCCATTATTATGACAATACAAATCCCCACGCTATTAGAAGAATAGATCATCAGCATCGCTGGTCTTTGAATGTGTGGGGCGGAATAGTAGGGAACCATATAATTGGCCTTTACTTTTTTGAAAGAAACATTAATGGTCAAACCTATCTTGAATTTTTTCAAAATGAGTTACCTCCGCTCCTTGAAGAATTGCCGTTAGACGTACGTCAAAGGATGTGGTTTCAGCGGGATGGTGCGCTTCCCCACTATAGTCACATTGTTAGAGAACATCTAGACAGAACGTTTTCCAATAAATGGATTCGGAGAGGAGGCCCAGTAGGATGGCCAGCTCGGACTCCTTATCTGACAAAATTAGATTTTTTCCTGTGGGGTTATATTAAAAGCTTAATATACGAAGAATCTCCTACCACCAAAGAAGATATGAAAATTAGAATACGGAATGTATTTCAAATGGTTAACCAAAATATTTTGCGAAATGTTGAAGATTCTTTTTTGAGGAGAATTCACACCTGTTTGCAATAAAATGGTGGCCACATCGAGCATGTGATTTAGTTATAACGTGTTATAATTTTCTCAATAATTTATGATTTCTCAAATACAAATTCTTTTGTTTGCTTTATTACTTTTGTATAGACCGTTCAGTTTGTCACAATTGTCATTAATTTTGCAACAAATCTTAAATATTTCGAGAACACGCAAACAGAACACGATGACATGATAAAATACAGGATGTTCCATTTAAAAAACAAAAGTTATGGCCATTTCAAATTTGCAAAAATTAACCATATTTTGTAAACACCCAGTATAGTACAATCAGGAAGTATGAAGGTCAAAAGATAGAACAAGGTCTTGTTTACCCGTCTGCCAAACCTTACAGTTCTACTGTTAATATTAAAGTCTTCAGAACAATTTAGGTAAAGGTATAAATGTTCACTTTTTTAAAGAAAAAATGCTCTAACTTGACAACGCCACAAAATAAATTTAAAAACGAAGTACCGTTTTTTAGCATTCAACAAGACAAATAATAATAAAATTAAATAAATATAGGATTCCATTTAACAAAACAAAGCTGAGTCCGGCCCTGCGATTATGGAACACCCTATAGGGATGAAACTATTTTTATTCGATGCACATCAAAGTCTGATATAGATCGACGCTATATTTTTTTTATTTTTAATAATAAAGCCAGGATCTTCCGACGGCGCACTAATGACTCACCCTATATATATATATATATATATATATATATATATATATATATATATATATATATATATATATATATATATATATATATATATATATATATATATATATATATATATATATATATATATATATATATATATATATATATATATATATATGGATGTTAACTTAAGGATTCGCCAGTTCCAGTAGGCCTAATTGATGGAAAAGCTACCACATCTGATATTCAAATATTTCGGTTCAAAATTTGACCTTCATCAGAGAGACATCTACGAGAAAAATGTGTATAATTTGATTATGTTAAAATTGTTAAAATGAATTCATTAACAAATAGATGTTACAACTACGTGAAAAAACACTGGAAAACGTACAAAAAGAGACTTGACATGAGCAACATAATGTAACACAACAAATACAAAAACTTATTAGACATGAAATTTAAAGCTGATAGAGGCTCTAGAAATGGTATCTAATAAAATTATTCTCATATAAATTGAGACTTTTAACTAAGATTTCCGACTGGAATACAGAATCAATACAAACTTTAAAAAACGTTACATGTAACAATTTAAAAATACACTAACCATAAACGTTACACATAAATGGAGCTATTGGTAAAAGGGTTAAATTAGACTGCAAATGCAAGCAATGAGAGTTCTAACCCCCTACGGCGAAATTGCTTTTTTTGTTAAAATTGTTTTAAAATTTTATTTTAATATGCATTTACACTTTAGAATGACGTACATAGTCAAAACGTTGTACAAGCGTTAAACATTAGAAACTACTTATAGGTGTATTTTAATTTTTTGTTTTAAACACAAGGCATTGGACATTACGTAAGAAAGTTAAAATCCTTAAGAAACGTATTGTAAGTTTTATTTTAGAGTAGAATGAAAGTGTTGAATGTAAAACTAATAAAAATTCAGTTTCATTTTTGCATTGTTACGTAGCTATTATGTAATTATATAAATCCGCCTGTACTTTTATGGTAGTTATGTATGTATACGGGAATGTTCGGTCGAGTAATTCCAGATTTTTTCTCATGGTCCAATTCACAAAAAAGGTTTTCTGTGACCAACCTGGGTTGTGGAGGTTCCCTATAGTTTTTGTAGTTCACGACTTCAATAGATCTTTGGACCAATCAGAGCTTTATTATTGAATAGTTTTACATTTTTGATCTGCAATTAGTTGAACACATTCCTTTTTATCGTGCACAAGTCACGTCCTCATGGTATTGTGAAATGAAGGATCGTTTTTGTTGCCTTTTATTGTTATTCAACGTAACATTCACTGCTTGCATTGTTAGGACAAATTATTATTATTACTATTTACCATATTACTAGTCATCTGACTTTAATCGTTTGTATTTCGAAAACTATTAGGCCGATTTTAATAAAACAACTTGCATCATAATCAACCTATAATCAACACTATTTTTCATCACTCTTCGCGCCTTTATGAATTAATAATTAAAACACTAATTAATGGATTGTCTTCATTTTAGGTAGGTATATGCCAAAGTACAACTTTGCTTAGAGGTTGATGCTGATTTGATCACTTTTTATTATTTAAAAACCGTGTAATTCGAACTCCGTTGTAAGCTACTTTTGCTCGCAATAATAATTAACCGGTGGCTTAATTTTACCCGGGACTAGCTTCAATCGGGCTTTTATCTGAAAAGCGGGGGTGGGTTCAGGATACGGTATTTAACTCAACTCAACGCTGTTCGTAGAGAATAAATAGCCTACACAACAGTTGAATCCTAAGGAACTGGGGCTCCGGCTGCGTGGCTTCTCTGGACGGGTAGTTCCCGGTCACTCAGTCCTGGTATGTCTGTAGACATATAAGTTAAGGTTATTTGACTGTAGCCGGATTATGAACAAATTAGGACCAAAATAGACCCTTTAAAATTATTTAGGAAAATTCTATTACGGTCCTGACTAACCGAAGCTGGAATAGGGCGCCAGTAGAACACGTTATCGTTCTTACATAAAGTATTAAGTCAATGGCCGGCGTGCGTTCACATGTAGGTCATGGAAGAAAATCGATATTACTAGCGTCACCGCGCAGGTCGTATTCACGTTGGATAACTTCGGTGTTTAGTATCAAGGTAAACGTTGTTTTGAATGTACTACTCCACAGGATTTATTGTACGCGTATTAACTACCAATTAGCCTTGCGGGATTATTTTATTTACCACTATTAGTTATTAATACTCTCAACAATTAGAATTAATTACTTAGGAGCGCATTTATATTATTCGGTTAAAAGATACTTTTATCTCTATGGTACGAAAGGGTTTTATGTTCAAGTGAAGACACCCGTTTCCTTTAAATTTAAACACGTCTTATGTTTACTAAGTTCAAGGCAGGAAGATTACGAAGGTTCTTCCGTATTCGTTTAATTATTATAGTTCGGATTTAATATCAATTGAGAGTTTCGTTCATTTTAACCAAACGTACGCGCATTGCTTTAGTCCCTATATTGAATATTTTACGCGCCTAGCTGTTAATGCATAAAGTTTACCTATTCGTACACAAGTTAGTTTTAATAATTGCGGAAAGTAAAAGTAAAGGGGTTTTGTGATTTGAACACTTTTTATATTTACTAACTTGAGTGTCTACTTACATGCGATTCTAACCGGGTAAACTCACAAGTTTAAACAATTATGCAAATTGTTTCAAATGGACTAACGGTTTATTAGGTATTCACTTATTTCCGTTCTAAGTAAGAGCTAAGTTTAATCGTTCTACACAAGCACTCGTCGGTCGGGGACAGCGACGGATGTGGTTTAATAAGCGCTTCTTGGACAGGTCGAGGGAGCGGCTTCTCAAGTAAACGATCGCGTCTGTGAGTATCTCTAGGTGTCTCTTTCTGGTCAGGTTTGCTATATGTGGTTAGAATAATGTTGTGTGCTGAGTGTGTAAATGAAAAGACAGTCCAAAGTCTGGGACTAACCCGAGTGGTGCTATTGGACTGCGTTCTCCGGGGTGTGATAGAGCGAGGACCCTTCTTGTCACATGAGTAAGCAAAAGATGAATCCAGGGCGTTAAGCCCGTTTCCACCGTTCGACTAGGTGTAGGTATGTTTGGAAGGTGACTCCAGGCTCTACAGCCTGTCGAAGCAACTTCAAATATAAGTGTATGTGTGGGGAATATGTCGTCAGGCTTTACTGCCTGTCGTAGTTACTTCGAATGTGTGTACTGAGAATGTACGATAGCTTTCGGTCTTTACAGTTCGTTGTCTATCTAGGTGTCTGGTATAATGTGTTTGTACTCAACTCACGTACTTTCAATCTCGGAACACGGCGGCAGGCAGGTAATCACCAGAAGCTGGTGGTCAGGCGGCTTAGTAGCGCGACGGTTTCAGGATAATCGTAAGCGGTGATCGACAGGCGACGTACACGACGGTTTAGGCTAAGCGCGCGCGAACTAGAGCGGAATCTCCCGTTTCGGTATCGCGTCGCGGTTTTTAAAGAGAATGCGCGAGGGCGGATACGGCTTCTGTTAGACGGGGATTCCGTTCGCGACTGGCTGAGGGTTCTCTGACGTAGGAGCATTTGATGCTTTTTGATATCTACGTTGGAGGGAGATTAAAATAATTATTATTTGGTGTGCAATCTGTTGAAATATTATGAAATTTTACTCTAACTCGATTACTTCAGGGCAATTAACAAACAATTAATTGATAAAATTTTAGTAAATTCAGGCTGGATCTTGACACCCTTATTCTAAACGTTATACGAAAAGATCGACTTTTCCTTAATTTATATAATTGCTAACCAAGGGATAGAGTTAAATATTTCGTTGAAGAAGGATAACGTCTAACTGCACGCAGAGGTAACATGGGAAGAGAATTCAACGCGCCTCTACTGAGAAATCGTAATTTATATAGTGCGACAAAATGGTTTCTTGTATTAGTGCATGCATTTTTAAGTAAGAATGTCTTGAAAATCGTCATCATCATCATTGTCGTCGCCTAAATTTATAACTAACGGTCCTATGCCGACGTCTACTAAATTTTTCTTTTCTCTGTACATATCTTCGACTTTCTTGCATGTTTAGACACAAAACAAATAATATATTGACTTAAACTGAAGGTACAAACATGTGTAAAAAAATTTTATTCACGCGCTATAGTACATGTGTGCCGCCTCTCCTAGATTAAAAACGGTTGCGGTTTGCCATCCTTATTCAATAACAGTACATTTTTCGACAACAGCATAATCGTATGATATGATCAGGAATACCGTAATTTGAGGTTACCTTCACTTTTAAAAGTAATTTTAAGAACTCTATGAAAATAAATTGCAGTGATTTTTTACCGGATGGTACTTATATATGGGATCTAATAGAACATATATATGATGGCACTTATTATTACGTATTAAGGTTTAATTTTTTTTTTGTCAAAAAGTGGAGCAAAGTTTCTTATAGATTGGGGTTACTTTGCCACAATACAGAATGACCGTGGTTTTAGGTATATTTATCGAAGTGTGGCAAAGTATTACGACTAGGGAAATGAGTATTACATTAGGCAACTTGCAGCACATATAAACATTCAAGTACAGATATTGATTTTTCCAGAAAACTTTATTAAAACCCAACTTTTATAATGCACAGTAAAAAAATAAACTTAAATGAAACATATGGAGAATACCTTAATCATCAGCAAAGTAATTAAGCAGCTCATTTAACTTGGGAACGTTATAAAATCCTCTTTTTGAGATTTGTTTTGGAGCATCTAAGCCGCCAATGACTTTATCCCAAAAATATGATATTGCATCTTCATGAGCAAGCCATTTCCAGGATGTTCGGGATTTCTGCATTGTACTAATGACAGCTCCTTCATCTAAAATTTGTATTATTTTTCCCGGATAAAGTGTTCCTTCAAAGTTTACAACAACATATTTTCCTACTTCTCTTTCAACTTCCCGGAAGTTGTACAAATCAAAGACTGTTTTCGAGCCTGTCGTAATTCCCTCTAAATTTTCTACAAATACTCTATCTGACTATACTTCTTCAAGTTCATTATTTCTGTCATAGTCGCTCAAATCACTGCCAATATCTTCACAACAACTGAGACCTTGAATATCAGACCCAGAAACATTTTTCCCGGGAATAATATAAGTGTTTTTTCAGCTTCGTTTTGGTGCAAGGTTCTTAGTTGTTACTTTCCTGATTGAATCTAATTGTTGAATGAACGAATCTTGTATGCTTGACTTGCTTGTCTGCGCAGATTTCCGTGGAATTCGAGCAAGCAGTTCATTAACGTTTATTGGAACTATTCCGAATTTACGGAAACCAGATTTCAAATTTTCATTTCGGTTCGGTTCTATGGCAAACATTAATTCATTTAGCAATGCAGGAAACTAATCTCTGGCAATGTTGTGTTCTTTAAACCCCAGCAGCTTTACTTTCCAGGATGTCAAAATTTTCCGCCAAGCAACCTTAACTGGATGGAAGAATGCCACATCTAGCGGCTGTGTTAAATGAGTACTATTAGGAGTTAAGCACACAAATTGTTTGTGCACTATTTCAAAACATGAGGTATTATGTATCTCGAAAGGTTATCACAAATTATAACTTTTTTGGCATTCAATTTTTTCAATGCTGGGAGCATAAGGCTTTCAAATCAGTCAGAGTATGTGCTACTATCAAACTACCCACTTGACTGTTATTGTAACACACATGGTTAGGGCCATTCTCAGTCCAAGTTAACCACAAGCAGTTAGAACAGTATAATACATAAGGCGGTACTAACTGTCCTGACGCACTACCTGCAAATATCAAGGATATGCTTGTCTTTGATTTGTTACAGATCCTTTCTGGATACTTCATGCCTCTTTTTGCCAGGATTGTCTGTAATATTGCTCTCGCCAAATATTGGCTGGCGGTACATCCTTGACAACCGTTTCTAAATTTCAAACTTAATTACGCAAAACTTCTTCACCAATGGTGGCTCTGTTCCGTTTAATATTGCTTGCAAAGCGCACAGACAACTGCTGATACCGTTTTATGAAGCTGTTAGCCTAATCTATTCCTGGTAGGTTATTTTTAAAATCTGCACTCGCGTACCACTCTTGCTTAAATATGAACGAATAATACAATGTAAATCATAAATATCTACTGGAAAGCCAAATTCGCTCAATTTTATGATACAATTTACAAACTTCAATTCTTCCTCATCCGTAAATATTTGAGGACGTCTAGGAGCACCTAATGTTGACCTTTTAATTTATTTAATATAGTTCTCCGAGAGATTTTAAAGTGCGCTTCGGCTGCTCTATGACTCATTCTTCCTTCCTTTATGGGGGTAAACCCAGTCTGAGTGTTTCTTCTGAGTAGTTTGCGTATGTGCAACTACCAATTGTTCTCTGATATGTTCTTTGCATTATTCTAAAACAAGTAGATTGTCTAAATACCTTTATTTTCATTACAAAAAAGTTATGCATCATAAAATGTTGGCTTTAGTTTAAAGGATAGTTATTTAAATTTTTTAAACAGTCACTTTGTATTATGCTAGTTGATTAGGGGTTGAAACACTAAGCATGACCTAATATTTTTCTTGTTATAGGCATGGTGTTCGTTTACCATTATCTGCATTCTACGGCTATAGCTTCAATCACCACCACCAAAAAAGTGAGATGTGACAACTGGTTAAGATTGTTTTTTAAAACCTATGTTAAGCTGCAAAGGAAGATTATATATGTATTACTAAAGTGAGAAGCATTATTATGAACATTTGCTAAAATAAGTATACAATAATTTAAAATTTTTTTTATCATACTGCTTGGTATTGGATGACTACCAAAAATGATTCAAACAGTAACAGAGTTTCAAAATGTGTATGTAATTATAAGATTAGGATATAAGTGCCCATTTTTCGAAACTGTTTTAAAAATTTATACTTGGAAACAGAACAATTAAATTTACACAGGTTAAAATTGGGCATAATGTATAGTAGTGAAAATGTTCATGTACAAATTTTAATGTATAATTTGTAATTGCTTATCAAGTTTGATTATTGCAGATGTGGTTCTTAATGGTTGCCAATGTGGTAAGTATCTTTTGTAACAACATTTTCTTGTATATCAAGGATATGGCTTACTGAAGATAAAGGAAATGCAATAAATAACCAACGGTGGTGAACTAGAAATATTCATGTACTTAATTGAGGTCATCTAATAGTGGTATTCTGATTGCTGTGTAATTTGTTTTTTTTTTATATTTGTTATTGATTCATTATTGATATCCTATTTAAAGACACAGTCTTTTATGAATATGAAATTTTCTGGGTTTTCTGCCTCATTTTTTCAATGAATGTTCTTATAGAAATAGACATATGAAATGTTTAAACATACCTTGATTTTTCAACTGCATATTCCCCAGCTTCTCAAAAATAGTTAATTGAAGAGTGGTTGAAACTGTTTTGTGCATTTTATATTTAATGTACAAAAAACATTGGTTTAATTAAAAATAACAGCAGTTTGGCATGGATATTACTATTTACATGCATCAAAGACTAGGTTTGAGTTTCGGCAGGATATGTTACTGAAGGATAAAAATAAGGTCATGATTAACAATGTTCATATCAGTGGAAATTTTAGTTCATATAAAAGACATGGTTTTGTGGGTCTTTCTTGACTTGAATTGACTATATTTTTCTTCAACTTGGATTTGATTGTCTTCAATAGGTTTCAAATGTAAATTAAATGAAAAAAAAAGGTGATTGTTGATTTACAACATTGTTTGTCTGGGTTGCATTTAGGGTTACTACATCTCAATGAATGTAAGACTAAGCTCAACACCACCAAAGAAGCCATATACACTTAACTAATATTTCTTGCATGTAAATAAAAATATCAATGACTTGTGTTTATTTTTTACCAGGAATACAAACGTTACTCTATATGTATAAATAAAAGTATGTTGTGCTTGTGTTTATTATTTTGTGTATAGGATAAGCATAATTGTCAAACTTGCAATTAGGAGTACAAATATCTTACCAGGAACATACTACAAAAGTACGAGGGATGTACAGTATTAGTTGTCCCTAGCATAGATGGCTTACAAATATGTTGCCCCAAGTAACCGCACTTGTTTTCTTCTTTTATTGACAAACAAACTGCCAAATTTGGTTAGTCGTGCTTTAACAGTGTCAAAAGTTTTAAAAGTTGAAAGTAGTGGTTGCACACGAAGATTTTGGGAAATGGAAAAAAGGGAGCTTCTTGCTGTCATCAAGTACCTACAAAAGAAAGGTTTCACACCTAAAGAAATTCATACAGATATGGTTGGCGTGCTTGGAGATTCTGCTCCTTCCTATCAAGTGTAGAAATTCGTCTCGAGCGTTCAAATGTGCCAAAACAACCTGCAAACATGTAAAAGATGCTGGTTGGATGCATTCTGCGGGTACTCAAGAAAACATTAGACAAGATCGTCGATTGACAACAAGACGTCTAGCGGAGATAACAGGCCTTTCAAATGGTACGATTGGAACCATAATAAATATGAATTTAGGCCTTTATAAGTTGTCAGCAAGATGGGTACCCTAAATGTTGATGCCCGAACAAAGCGTTTGAGAGTCACTTCTTCAATAGCCAACTTAACCTTGTTTAACCGTAAGCCCAAATCTTTCCTCGATTGCTATGTTACGGTTGATGAAACTGGGTTCATCACTTCGATCCCAAGTGCAAACAACAAAGTATGGAGTGGCATCATCCAGGATCTCCCCTCCAAGCAAATTTCGTGTGCAGGCTTTAGCGGGCAAGATAATGGCTACAGTTTTTTGGAATGTCAAAGGAATTTTACTGGTAGATTTTTTTAAATGTGGCCACACAATCACTGGTCAATATTATGGAGTATTAGTTACAAACTTCGTTATTGCATTAAAGAAAAAAGAAGAGAATACTGTCACACGGAATTCTCTTTCATCAAGACAACGCCCCAATTCATAAGAGCCTTATTTCTGTGAGTGAAATTCCTGACGCTGGGTTTGAAGTTATGAAGCATCCACCCTACTCCCTGACATCTCCCAGCGATTTTTATTTATTTCCAAAGCTAAAAGAGACTCTTAGGGAACAAGGTTTGAGAGCGATGGCGTAGTTATGGCAACTGCAAGACTTCCTCTGTGATCAAGACTAAGAGTTTTTCAAGAAAGGTGTATAAGCTTGTATAAGTGGAATAAGTGTCTTTAGGTTCAAGGGGATTACGTTGAAAAATACTGTTGTGTGCTATGCTAGGGACATTAAATACTGTACATCTCTTGTACCAAATGGAGAGCAACCTCTGCATATATGAAATAGTGTACTGGTGGCATGAGGTCCTTTAGAATTTTAAGGATTTTTAGCAAAATAAAGCTACCATACTAAGGTAAGTAGTTAAAAGCATGATGGTCAAACTTGCAATTATGAGCACAAATAGCTTACCAGGAACATACTGCAAAAGTACAGAATGGAGAGCGACACCAGCAGATATGAAATGGTGTACTGGTACGAGGCCCTCAAGGGTTTTAAAGGTTTTTAGCAAAATAAAGCTACCATATCAAATGAACCAAACAACTGGACTATCACAGTGTAAAAATAATTACATTTCGTCTAGATACATAATTATAACAAATATTTCTCAAATTTAAATTAAAATATCTTCATGTTTTCCTACCATGATTAGAACAAAATGATAGATTTTAACACATTGATACCAGTTTTCAACAAAAAAGTGGTCTACCAATTTACTATATAATAACTTGATTTTGTCTCAAAAAATTCTACATTTTTCACAGTAGGTACTTTTTGTTTTTATATTTCAATGTTGCACTAATTATTAATATGGTTTTTTAAAGGAGCATCATGTGAATCAGAAAAATTCATTCTAGTCTTGGTTTAAACATTTATGATGTGGAAGTGTCATATTGAAGTTGTGACTTCCATATTGGAGTCACACTGCAGTTTTATATAGAACTTGCAATTCTTCATTCTTGTGATCTATGAGCACTTAGTGGTATTCTTCAAATCTCGATTATAATGCTATTATACATAGCCAGCCACTGAAAGTATACATATAAACCACAAAAAAGGTGTATTCCTAAAGATTAAAAGAAAAACTTATGCCTATACTAAACGGAACAGTGAACTTAACCTAACAAACAAAATTAATTATTATTCTGATTGACAATTTTGGAAAACGTATAAATCTTCTTGTTTTGTGCATTCTTCGTGTGACCAACGTTTGCATTCAATGCATTGCACCTAACCTTCCCCTGGCCTGCTTGAAGTGTATGGCTCACAAAGTCACAACATACAATGAAAAAACATTCTTCGTTACTCTCTTCTTTGTTTTTCTTCTTTGGTTTATTTTTTTAGGAGGATTTTTTGTTTAACAGAAAAATTTTTCTTTACACTTTTTTTTCTTCTCTTCGTATTCTACCTTAATTTCTTCCTTTCAGGGGTATTCTTGTATATGGCGGATTTTCTTTCTTTTTTCGTATATTTGCCTTCTTTCCTAGGTGGAGCATATATGAAATAGTGTACTGGCATGCGGCCTTTTGGAATTTTAAGGGAAAATAAAGCTATCATACTAAGTTAAGTAACTGAAAGCATGATGTCAAACTTGCAATTAGGAGCACAAATATCTTACGAGGAATATACTACCAAAGTACCATATGGAGAGCAACACCAGCATAAATGAAACGGTGTACTGGCATGAAGCCCTTCAGGGTTTTAAGGATTTTTAGCAAAGTAAAGCTATCATATCAAATGAACCAAACAACTGGACTATTATAGTGTAAAAATAATTACATTTCGTCTAGATACTTAATTGTAAGAAATATTTCTCAAATGTAAATTAGAATATCTTCATGTTTTGCTACCATGATGCTACAAGATTTTCTAAAAGATATATTGAATTTCTTATATTAATAATACACTAATATACAATTACAAAAAAAATGAAAATGGCGATTTTTCCCCCACAGAAGGGGGCAATACCAGTAGTCTTATTATTGTCTGAAATCACACCATGTCAACCATTACTTTATACAAAGTGAGGTCTCAAGACTAATAATTGTGTAAATGAGACCAATTAATGCAATAAAAGTTAATACTAAAATTATTATTATCCAGTAGCGTGGTGCCATTTAAAAAGAAAAAAGGATTATTAGGGATTTAAGATTGTAGTATTTCGTATTTTAAAAGTGGATATGTAATTACAGTTACGTTTAAAAGAACAAAAATTATTAACAGGGAAAATATAGCGCAGTAATTATTATTCATTATTTGTGAAATTAATCTGTTTGTAAAATATAATTATGTACCGGAAAGGTTAAATTAAACAATAGTAGGCAAGGAAATTCCCTATCGTGATAAAAATACTTTTCACTAATATTTGTATTAATGATAATAAAAATTAAGTTGATAACAAAATAATATAAATTTGTGCACTCATTGTTATTATGATGTAACATATGAAATTAATTATTCACATTAATATTATTAATTATTGGAAGAAGAAAATTAATTTTTTACTTTATATAGCGCTGTAAATGTATAAAAGTACGGCACATCTTAGTATTGTGAGGGTAAAAAAATTAAAAAGGACCGGCACATCGCCCATTGTGAAGGTAAAAAAAAAAATCAAAAACACAGCGCATCTCACCATTCGTCAGCATATCAGAAAAAATAGCGCATTCACCATTGTGAATATAAAAAAAATTAAAAAAGACCGGCGCCTTGACCATTTGTCACAATTAGCAGGGGTTACTTTTATGTAGCTCAAAGATTAGGCTACAAGAGGTTGTGACTTTCAACCAAGATAGATCTCTTTTGGGAATTGATAGGAGAACGCGGCTTGAAGTTAGTACATGGTCACCATAGAATACAACAATATAAGCAATAACAAAATATATAATAATAAAATAATTCTTACATGGTCCTGAACATCTTGTACGGTTGTTTCTCTACCACTTACAACACAGACTTTTAATGACACTACTGAATTTCAATAACTTCTTAGGACTTAATTTTACTCAATGATTAAGAGTACTGAATAATAATTATAATCCTCCTCTAACACCCTTTCTACTCTTATTTATATCAATTGACAATTGACGTAGCTGTTTCCTGCCTCACCCTATAATTACGAAACATCTTGGCACGTATGAAAATAGGCCGACATGCAAAAGTCCATATTGTGGTCGGTTGTTCTACATAAGAATGGTGTACATGCTTTTCCTTAAGTAGGCCACTAAAAGGAAGCGCGTATTATATGAATAATCTTAGGAAATTATGCATGGTCCTCTGTCCTCTAAAAGAAAAAATCAAGTTATATGAGAATAGTGTTTCAGAATGGGTGCTTAAAATCTTGCGCAAACCTATTTGAAACATAATCCTTAACCATGCATGAATTGTGTGCAGGTGTACTATCCTGCTGAAACCAACAATAGAATACTTCGGCTAAGGGTAAATTATTAATTGCGTCTTCCAAAGTAGTTTCTAGTAAATTTAAGTAACGTTGCGATGTTAAATTTTACTTATACAAAAATGTCCTATTATCCTTCTTCCTAAAATTCCAACCCACCTATTGAAGGCAAAACGTTGTTGATGTGATTCATAATTTTGGATTTTCTTGAGACCAATGATGAACATTTTTTCTGTTAAATATCCCATTATTTAGTAACCGTACTTTCATCAGACCATATTATGTGGGAAGGAAAATTATTGTTCTAATGGCATATTCTTTATATCACTCACAAAATAATCTCCGTCTTTCTGTGTCACGTGGTCTAAGTCCTTGGCAAATTATGTATTTGTACTGATGAAGTCTTCTTTAGAATAAAGTGTGCTGTTGATTTGGATATGGCCACATTATTCTGAATTTGCCGAGTTAATATTTTGGGACTTTCCGTAACAGATAACATATTCTTACATATTCTTCATTACTCGTTTTTGTTTAGAGATAGCACGGGTGTTTTAAAAGCACCGCATTCTTTAAAATTAGTTACTAACTTAGTGAATGTTCTTTTATTTGGCTGCTACCTTTCAGGATACTTGTTCAAATACATGCGCTCCTGTAATGCAATTTTGAATGCTTAAGATGTAACACGATATTATGCCAAAATTTTCTCCATTTGAAAACCCTGCTTCCATATTTTATTAATAAATTAACTACTAACGAGAATTAGTACGGAAAACTAATAAATAAAGTAACTGTCAAGTGGAGACAAAAATTTAATTCAATTCAACAAATCATTGTATTTGTTATCCTAAGCCTACGCTGTGCTAGTAGAGCAGTGGTGACACGGTCTGCTTATCATTCAGGTAATGGGTTCCTTGTTACAGTCTACCCTGTATGAGCTTTTTTCCTTTATTACATTAAAAATATACTTGTGTTGTTTATTGTCAACTTTCTCACTGTTTATGCATTCATTTTTTTTACTAATAGTATTCATGGACAAGCTAAGATTTGCCTAATGTGCTAAAGCAGTCAGAAACACTGGAAGGGAGTTAGCGAAATTGTTAGGCTGCCGAGAAAACTTTATGAACGGCCACCTTAAATTTGCTTAAATCAAAGTTTGGAAGAAAATAGAAACTGGGTAGTACATTCAACAATTTGGTGGCCGTGTAGAAAAATGTAGTTTGCACCCGTTTTATGTGGCAAGATGGAATTTTGAATGCGTAATCGCGGTTTGAATGGGAAAACCGAATGTTCCCAGCGAAGATAGCCAGCGAAGGTATTAATGAGTGTTTTTCGGAGGCACACTTGCCATTGTAATAGCAATAGAACAAGGAAAGAACCGAAACTATTCGTCTATGCTCAAGAGGCTGTAGATTAGAAGTGAGAGACGGGTCATTTATGAGCTTGATAGCTCTTTTTTGGATGCGATTTGCCATATCAAGGGCGTATTGGGGAGCACTAACCAAGTGGTGGGAATTATATTCCAGATAAGGTCGAATTTAAGCATTATACAGTAAAAGGAATTGTTGCGATGTGAAGTACTGTTTAGATCTGTACAGAAAGCACAGTTAACGGCCAGCTGTTTTGCTGGCCGACAAAAGATGGTCAACCCATGACAGGTTCGATGATACGGACATCCCTAACATAGAAATAGAGTTTGAAAACTAGAGATCTAGGCCATTCATATTTAAATGATCGCTCTTTCTTGGCGAACACAAGGCAACACTAGGTTTTGTCGCCGTTGAATGTGAGTAGATTATTCCTTTCCCATTAAAAAATACGTTTTAAATCACTGTTGACTGAGGCTGCCATTTTCACTTTAACGTCCTGACTAGACCAATTGTTGTGGGAAAACTGAGAACAACTACTACTTGATATAAAAATGATTACAAAATAGTTTAGAAAATAGGTAAATTTTTACTTCAAAGATATTGAAATTTAGATTTGCATTTCTTCTGGGTGACAATATTACTAAAAACCCCGGCTTACGATCTCTCGCTAAATTAATGTTAAATTTTTTCTGGTAAATTTTTTGGCCAAAGAGAAAACCAATCAAAAACCTCCATCGCGCAACGATCCTAAAGAATTTTACGATCTTATGTGGTCACCCTCTATGGAGGTTAATTACATGCAAGAGGTAAACGAAGAGGTGATAATAGTTAATTGGCAATATCAGGAGGAAGCTGTAGATTCTCTATTCACCGTGAATTGTGTCATAGCTGCCTACGTCACAACACAAACACGTCTTTAGTTATTTTCGTATCTGGAATTGTTAGTTGCGTACGTAATTGCTTTTTTTAAGTCCGATATTTTTCTTTTTAGATGAACGTGTATTATACTACGATACAGATTCCGTCATCTACGTATCCAAAGAGGATATGACAGATTTACCCTTAGGAGATAACCTCGGTCAACTACCCGATGAGATCGAATCTGAATACGTATTAGACTCATTCATAACGGAGTTTGCATTAGGAGGTCCTAAAACTTACGGATACAATATTCAACTAGCAACAGGATAAGTAAAATAGAAGATTAAGGTTAAAGGTCTTGTGCTTAATCATGAAAATTCAGATAAAATTAACATGGACTCCCTCTTTAGACTTATTGATGACTGCAACGACAATATTCGAATTATTAGTAGATATACTATACCGATCCTGCCTCACTTTTGTCACCAGATTTGGAAAAAGTCACCAGAAAAGTCACTAGATTTCTAGGTTGGTAACATTGCTTGTTTCAAGGTCACCGCAGGCCACGTTGTAGGAAAGGTTGGTAACCCTGCTTCTTTAAGGTCACCGAGGCCACGTGGTAGGAAAGGTTGGTAACCCTGCTAAGTCTTCTAGGTCACCGCGGCCACGTGGTGGGTTGGTAACCCTGCTAAGTTTCTTCAAGTCACCGCTTCAAGGACACGTGCTAGGAAAGGTTTGTAACCCCGCTGAGTATCTTCAAGGTCACATTACTTCAAGTTCACATGCTCCGTGCAATATTCCTCAAGGTCACTAGAAAAGTTACTAGATTGTCCATGTCAATTGTAGGTTATCGTACACATTACATACATCTATTCCTCTACGTCCAAGTACGTGGTTTACAAGGTCATCACATTGCCTAAAGGCCCTAGTCTTCAAAGCCAGGGTCACCAATCAATTCCCTGGCTGAGTGTTAATTGGTCACGCCCCCCAGGAAGTTCATTGACCTCTGTCTCAATCATGTCCATGCATGTTTCAAGGTCATCAAGCAATGTTTCCTATGGTCACGCCACCCCAGTGCCCTCAAGTAGTTCCCCAAATACAGGTTTCCGATTTCCAAAACAGGTAGCCGTTTCCTAAAACAGGGGGTCCGTTTTCCAAAACAGATGGCTGATTCGCAACACAGTTACCCGCCCCCCCCCCATTTCAAGGTCACATCTCTTATAAAAGAACAAAAGCGTTATGTCATGATTCCCAAAAATAGATTGTTATCCAGCTACCCCCCACCTCACTTCTAGGAAGTCAAGAACAAAGGGGGTCCATTGTTCAGGCCGACGTTTCAAAGTCTATGCTTACAATTTTCAAGGTCACATGAGAGAACAAAAGCCATTCATTGTTCTGGTCGAGTTATAAAAATAGATTGTTATCTAAATACACTTCGACGCTGAGAAATCAAGAACAAAGGCGATCTATTGTTCAAGCCGACGCTTCAAAGTCTATGCTTACAATTTTCAAGGTCACATGAGAAAAGAACAAAGACGATCCATTGTTCCGTTATAATTTCTAAAAATAGATTGTTATCTAAATACACTTCAATTCTGAGTAATGAACTTTCAAGAACAAAGGCAATCCATTGTTCAAGACGACGCTTCAAGGTCTATGCTTATAATTTTCGAGGTCACACCTTTGATAAAAGAACAAAGGCGATTCATTGTTTTGACTGAGTCATAGCTTCTGAAATTCTGAGAAATCAAGAAAATCCGAACTTATCCGACCTTACCCGATCTTATCTCTATATAAGTAGATAAAGAACAGTCCCACGTCAGTCGATACATTGCAATCGCCACAACAACAAATTACCTAAAGTAAAGAGCAATTATTATTACCTAATCACTAGCATGTGCATCATATTTTTTACATTACAATCGTGACCAGAAATTTTATTGTAAACCGTTGTGAAGAGCAATTTGTTAAAAGTTCGTTATTACGTGTGTGCTTTATATTGTTAACTATGAGTATGCCATGTAGTAGTGAGATGGTTAATTTAACAAGGAGTGTTGTTCCCTTATTGAAAACAAAAAAGGAATTTGCGAGACATCCGTATAGTTAACACCATTATTAAGCTACTTCAAGATATAATTAAAAATAAAATTTATTATGAGACCAATGAAAGCTTGCTTAAGCTTGAGATCAATTTAGGATTGCTCAAGTGCTATCTGGTTAGATTGAGACGGTTAAAGAACGCTTCAGAGAAAGTTGGTAGTGGCATTGTTAATAAAGAGGTATGCATAAATTACATTGGTACCCCCTAGACTCATGTTTTAATGGTAGGTTACTTACAGGAATTATAATCAATATGTCAAACATTAAGGACCCATTGATATTTTTACTAAACACGTATAATAGTTTTGCACGTAAGATGAAATTAATGTTAAGGCAATCCATGCTAAAGGTGAATGTGGTCTTAAGCTGCAATTTTATGCAACCCCAAAATCATAGTATTGAGTTGAAGACTTTTGCCACAAAAAATTGCGTTATTGATATTTCAACTAATTTACGTGTCTGGTACAATAAAAACGTGTGTAATAAGTTACGTATAAAATTAGAGGAGTTTTCCGAAAGGGATTCCGGTTGGGCATTACACGAAGTTTTACATTTAAAAGTGAATATTAATAGCTATGTCCCATTTAGAGGTGGTCATTCAACCTATGTTAAAGTTCCACGCTTCATAGAAGTAAAGCATGCTGTTGTTAATGTTAAAAATAGCGATGAGTATTGCTTCCTGTGAGCTGTTGTTTCGGCATTATATCCCGCGCAGCGTAATATGGAAAGGGTTCAAAGTTATCCTCATTTTCTAGATATTTTGAATTTTGATTCAATTCACTTCCCCATTCAGTTGGATGATGTAAAAAAATTTGAGAAACTAAACAACCTCGCAATTAATTAGTTCTGCATAAATGGTAAAAAAGTTGCACCCTTTGTATTGAGTAATCAGCAAAGTGATAGAGAACCCATAAATATTTTAATACTTTCTGCTAATGATCAGGCCGGGGATGATATTAACACTGTATACCATTTCACATGGATTAAAAATATGTCAGTTTTATTTTCAGAACAAATATCGAATTTCAATCACAAGCAATTTATTTGTTACCGATGCTTGAACCATTTTTCTTCAGATCGCCTTCTACAAAAACATACCACTCACTGTCAGCAACTTAATCAATGCTCAGCTAGGCTGCCTACCGAAACGGAAATGAATTTACGTTCAAAAATTTCGCATTTCAAGAAAAGGTACCATTTGTAATTTATGCCGATTTAGAAAGTACTTTAGACAAGTGTGCAAATGGTATCGAAAGTAATACTCTATTTCACTCCAAACATACACCTTTCAGCATTGCTTACTCTTTGAAGTGTTCATATGATTCTTTATCCCGATTTAGGCTTTATAGAGGAAAGGATTGCATTCATTGATTTGTTAACGAGCTTCAAAGTATTCAACATTGGGCTACCGAAATAATCAATCAAATAATTCCTATGGGTACTTTAAGTCTCAGTCAGGCTGAGCAATTTGAAAGCGCCACGGTTTGGCATTTTTCAGTCATCTTAATAATGAGGCAATCAGTGATGCGAGTTTTGCGAATGCGGTTAACGTTTGGAACAAATTTAGCATTAAATCGTTAGGGGAATACTCGGATTTGTATCTAAAAACAGACGTTCTACTTTTAGCAGATATTTTCGAGAACCTTCGGTAAACTTGTTTAAGTACTTACGAGCTTGACCCTCTGCATTATTATACAGCTCCCGGTTTAGCATTAGATGCTATGCTTAAAATTACACAAGTAAAGTTAGAATTATTTACAGACATTGATATGTTAATGTTTATTGAAGGAGAGATTAGAGGTTGTGTAGCTCAATGTTCAAATCGGTATGCTAAAGCTAACAATAAGTACATGGGGGAAAAATTTGATCCCACCTCCGAAAGTGTGTATTTAATGTACTACGACGTAAATAATTTATATGGAGCGGCCATGTCAGAATTTCTACCATTTGCCGATTATTCTTTTGTTGCTGAAGCTACTTTTGAAACTTTAGATTTAATAAACCATCCTGATGATTCGGAAATTGGTTATATAGTCGAGTGTGATTTAGACTATCCTATAGAATTACATGAGAGTCACAGTGATCTACAGCTGGCACCCGAACATATTTACATTACAGAAATTTGAAAGTATATTTAATATATGGATTGAAATTGGTAAAAGTACACCATATATTACGTTTTAAACAGCCCCGTGGTTAAAAAAATATATAGATTTAAATACAGCCATGCGTCAGCAATCTCAAAATGAATTCGATAAAAATTTCTATAAATTAATGATTAATAGTGTTTTCGGGAAGCTGACGGAGAATGTACGTAAACATAAGGACATACGGTTAGTAACGAAATGGGAGGGTCGCTATGGTGCTCGTGCTTACATATCAATACCAAATTTTCATAGTTGTACAATATTTGACAATGATATGCTTATCATTCAAATTAATAAGCTTGAAGTATATTTCAATAAACCCATATATGCGGGATTCAGTGTTTTAGACGTTTCAAAAACCTTTTTATATAATTTTCATTACGGTTACACGCTTCCCAAGTTCCATAATAATGCTAAGCTCTTGTACACGGATACAGATAGTCTCATATACGCCTTTTCGGTTCCCGATATCTATGAATGTATTAAAGAGGACATTGATAAATTCGATACATCTGATTATAATCCCGACAACATCTTTGGACTCCTATTAGTAAATAAAAAGGTCCCAGGCCTAATGAAAGATGAAAATCATGGCAAAATTATGGTTGAATTTGTAGGACTTCGCGCAAAAATGTATGCTTACGCGGTTGATCAAAAGGTTGTAAAAAAATCAAAGGGTTCTACCCACGCAAGCGTGAGGGAGATCACGATTAATGATTATAAACAGGTTTTGTTTGATGGTGGCGTAATAAGGCGCTATCAACATCTCATAAGATCAAAGAAACATTATGTATTTACCATTAAACAAAATAAAGTCATACTTAATCCTTATGACGATAAACGCTTAGTAAATTTTGATTTCACTGATACTAGACTCTGGGGGTACAACTTTCAGTAAAAAATGATCATTCTTCAGGACAGCTTACAGGAATAACTGCACTATAGTAGTGATCAAATCTACAGAAAGTACCTGAAGCGTTCTTTGGCCTCACCTGAAAGCTATACATTTATATTGAATATATTGCAACATATTGTTATTCCTGATGAGTGTTTAAACTGGTGTGCTATAAACTCAAAGTGTGCAAATGAAGTAATTATGAAGACATAATTTGATAGAAAAATTAGCTTAGACAATACTGTTAAAAGTTTTACGAAATTGTGTACCGATAAAGGTTCGTTAACCTCTAATGATGTAGATAGGATTTTAGATGACATGAATTTACTTGGTGACATACTGTCACGCTCGGTGTTTTGGGGCGTAGGGCGTGACGTGCCATTGTGGCATTTTATGGATCGTATGGTTAGTTTGTTGGTAGAGTCGGTACAAAGTCTGTAAAAGTAACCGTAAAATAAAGTAATATAATAAAAGTAAATCTTACATGATATTGCTGCTGGCCATCTTGGAAACACTTATGAATACTTTAACAACTGATAGTTAATAACTAATGCTCGATACACAGTTGTACAAATAATAATGATTACACTAATTGTAATTACATATATATCTGTATATATCCCCATACATGATCCAGGCCTACTATTTATATGAGGATGAGTTGTGACGTCCTTCCTGTAGAACCAAGGCCTAAAGATGATGAAACAGGCTGCGCGTCAGGGTCTTGGGTAACCAATATCCGTTATTAGGGAAAGTACTTTGAGGAAATCAACTGATAATGAATTTAAGTTTCTCTAGAAAACTGATGTAACTTCCCTTAAGTTGTGGATAATGAGTAACTCTTACGTAATGAATATTGGATATTGACTTGAAAATTGACAATTAAGATCACTATTGTGACACGTCCCCCGGTCCACAAGAAGAGCTCGTCCTCGAGCGATTACATACAAAAAATTCACTCGAGGATCGTTTCTCCGTAAGCTGAAACTGTATGGTTCAACTAAGAGTGAAAGAAAAACGTGGTGGTATTTATCCCATATTTTTCGTTCACCCTGTACATAAAAAGAATATTTATACTACAAAATAAAATATAAGATTAAAATTTACGTAAGTTGTGTTATATAAGTAACACAGGATTTAGAAAAACCACAAGCACTTGATAATGGTATAAAAAGATCACATTAGTCAGTGTTTGTGTAATGTTCGAAGAAAGTAGTGATTCACATAAGTTGTTAATTATTGGATTAATCACTATTAGTGGTAAATCAATTGTTTATCTGTCATTAATACACTACACATTTGTCATTTCACTACGCGATTTAGTTTCACATATTGCGGTTCTTTTCTATTCAGTCTAATGTCATTGTTAAAACTTGGGCGTGGTGATGATGTGTTTAATTCATTGTTGGCAGTTGGATTTTCGGCTGTTAAGGGTGCGTTCGGTCGTACTGGTACAATGGGCTGTAGATAGTCGTTTTCCGATGTTAATGTAGTGGGTGTCGGTGGTAATTATTGTAAACTCCCCTTCTTGGGTGATTTAACTTTTTAATATCTACTTCTCGTTTGTAGGGTTGCGTGCAACATCTTTGTGACTGTGCATGCAATTTCTTAAGGATTGTCTTTCGAGTTCGTAGGAAAAAATAAGGAAAGATTACTGAAAGGATTAGAATTATATAAAATTTAGGAAAATAACGTAGGTCGTGTACGGAGTATTTGTTTCAGGAAATTGTTTTATTAACCATCGGTCGTTCAAACAATCTGTTAGTGTGTCGAATTTTAAAATGGAATTATTCCATCCTGGTAGCGTTAAGCCAGTAAATCTTGACCAAGCTGCTGGAATAACTTGTTGTTTTGAAAATTCAACACTTTTATCCATACAATTATATCTTGGATAAATTGTTTCTTCGGCATCCTCGAAATAACAGTGACAAGGAATGCTCACTGATACGGCACCTATGTTTAGTGGTACCTTGACTGGATATGTCTTCTGTGGACATTGCAAGCGTAGAGATGGTTTAGGATGAGTAATATACATTTTCTGACTTCCGATCTGTGTAAGGAATTGACTCTCATTTCCTGTTTCTCTACAAAGTAATGGACATAATGTAGACATTTGCTTAAATGGTCCTCCCTGTAACACTTGTTTGATGCACGACACTGGTAGAGTGTTCATAACTAAATGTTCATTAACAAAACACAATTCTTCGTGATAAGGATCACATGGGGTACTAAAAGTGTCCAGTTATTGTTATTTTTTACTAAGGCCATGGTTGTGGGTGGCATATTGACCGAACATGTATAATTCTGCCATGCGAAGTTCAATGGAATCACTTTCTTCAATTGTATGTTGCTGAGTCGTTTTTGCAGCAACAGGATGTGCAATCCAATTAATATAGTCTATGGTGACAAAATGCATTCAATTAGTGGCAATTTGTATAGGGCTGATATTGAACTTAAAGCTAAAACATAATTACTATTAGATACATTATATATTGATAGTTCTTAGCTTATCTATAGGAATTACATCTATTTGCAATTTCTTGCTTTGACACATTTTTATTATATTTCTTCCTGTTTCGTGTTGCAGTGATAACTCGAGGTACGCTAAATATTTAAGTTCAGCGTTGATACACGTCAAGTTACTACGTGCAATATTTTTCATCGGGTTTGGGTACCCAATTTCTGATATAACTACATGATCTCTTTCTTTTACTCTAGCTAATAATAATAAAATTTCTTCGTCGTTTGTGAACATTCGTTTGACATGATTCCGTGTTACAATTTGGTAATCCAATAATTCACCGTCATCGAATAAGATTTTATCCTCTTTATCAGGATACGTTTCTGGTCCTAGTTTAATATTTGCAAAGTAATCTATATGATTATTCATTAAATAACAGACGTATTGATTTTGTGAACAAAATATTTCTCGACATTGCAATTTGTCTATTATACTTTGTGGTTTATATAATTTAAACATAATCTGTGCGGATGTTTGGTAGAAACTTATGTTTGGTAAGCGTTCCAGATGTAAACCGGAACTGATTTCTACATTCGTTACCACAAATCGTGCATTCCCGATTAAAATACAAATTATCGTAATAAAAATCATCTTCTCCTTATTTACTTTGTTATCACTAGATGATTAAAAAAAAAATTATATCATATCTACTTTCACACGTTATCGTACTTTATCATTTTCTATAAATGATTATTCCATGTTTACATCGATGCTTTACACTATCATTGACTTTACCGTTGTTCTTTATAATGGATCAGTTGTGCTTGAATTGAAATTTCCTTAAGAATAGATCGGATTATCTTAAACTATTGCAACTAGTCTAAAGCGTGTACACAGAAAAACAAACAAGTAATTTGTAGTTCTATACTAAAGAAAAACTCAATTCAGCTGTAACACGTTAACTTGAACATTTGATAAAATTTGCAATGAGTGTTTGAATATATATATATATATATATATATATATATATATATATATATATATATATATATATATATATATATATATATTTTACGCAAAAAAAAATTTCTTTACTTTTATTACTCGTTTATCGAATAATTAACTATTCTTGACTAGTCAATACTTACTCATAATTCTCTTTATTGTAATACTTATTTTCCACTTTTTCATTTATTTTACCTATATACTTGATATCAGTAGTAGTGGATACCGGCCTCCGTTATTTTCACTACTATTCCCATTGGTTATAAATAACTCTTAGAGAATACCTGGAATTGCTTCCAAGTTCTGCGCCGATGATCTAGTGACGACAATCACATTACCAACCTCTAATGGTCTGTGAGAATCTTGCTCACTATTCGCTACTTGTAACTTAATTTCTTCGGTTCTCTCAGCGCTGTTTTCGGGAACTGCATGCAACCAATTTCTCTTATTCTGATCTGCTCTGGACGTCATTCTTATTCTTGACTTGTAACAACAGCAAAAACATATTAATGGTACTAAGATTAAAATAAATATAGCTAGAGTCACTAACTTCGAGTACGTTAAGGTCGTCTCGCCTGTTTTTCGTATTGCAGGTTCTAAACTAGTTACCGTTCTAACTAAAGTTATCGGGGTTAAATTACGTCTACACATATGGTAACATAAATACAACACGATGATTGTTAGAATTGTATTCCAAATTAAATAAGTTGTATCTCCTTGATACGTGTATAAATTGTCGTGGGTAACGCGTATCGCGTCCTCTAATGATTCAACGATGTGAGACAATGTCGACGTCGTCGTAAGATTTAAGTGAGGGACTGTACTTGACCAATTGGTATTTAAACATTCACTTACATTATCAAAGATTGTCTCTTGATGTTCAGATTTTATTATATACGATTTCAAATTTGACCATACCGCTGGCAAGACATGGCTGGCTTTATATTCCTTTAATCCATATATAGAACAAGGGTAGCGTGCGGATATTACTTCTTCGTTATTTACTACCATGGTACATGCACAAGGTAATTGGATTTGGATTGAACCCGGTTGATTATATATATATATATATATATATATATATATATATATATATATATATATATTGTCAGGGAATGAGAAAGTTTCATTGGGGCAAATTATTTTAGTTACATTTTTTGGGTGAGTGATTATAAACGTGTCATCTTTTATTTCAAAGATGATCATGGAAGTGGATGAATGACATCTGAAGAAACAATTTTCTTTAATTCCTGTATGGTTGCCCTACAAACATTTTAAACGCACATTGGGGACCATACACTGTATCCGTATTGTGACGGGTAAGAAACACAATTTCTCGTTATAAGGTCGACAGTGATGTAATCCTGAACCGGAAATAGGTCTTAACAATGGGTTTCGTTCTCTAATTTTCGCAACTGCAACAATGTTTCGTGCATCAGAAGGCACGTACTGTCCTTCAAGCAAATGGTGTGGTTATGAGTTCGTAAAGGTCCCAGCTAGTAGTCTGACTAATAATTGGTACTTTGACGTGAATAACAATATTCCGTCTGTAATGGTGCAATCACTTATTTCTAATTTATAATACCTAGTTAATTCTGATATTTGAATGGCTAAAGTATAACCGTCTTTATTCAGCTCGTCTTCTAAATTTTTTAAATCGCTCAATAGTACGGTAGGATGAACGATAGCTGTTGGAATTCGGTGTTCCTTGCAAGCATTTAATACCTCGATTGTACTCACCGTCCTTTCCAAATTAAGAACATATACTGTAATGCTATACAGATGATTTATAGTTATGAAATTGTTGATCTACTTCATTACTCTACCGTGTGAATGTCTGGCGTAATTTATTACTAAATGAATCAATTTCGTCTATTTTCGTCCGTACTTCTTTAAGATTAGCCGTTACTTGATCGTGATATCTTATAAAATTTTGAGAATTATTCGTAATTGCGCGTAAGTTGTTTTGCAATCCTGCATGAATATGTTTTAAAAAGTTTTGTATCTGATTATGTTCGGATGTGAATTTATCTATTTTGCGTTCAGTAGCGATACCGCAACAAAATGAAAAGAAATCGCCTATCAAATCTAAAGCGCGATTCTTCCGTATACTGGTTATTCCTGTTTGTCCCAATTTGTTGGGATTATTTATAAAATTTCTCCATAATTCAGGATTTGCTACGGAGTGTAAATTATTTAATTCTCCATGAATTAATTTATGAAGATTTCCTATATGATCTCCTAACTGACATAAATAGTTGTTGGAAGTACATTTGTGTATTTCTGAATTGTTACCAGGCGCATACCTCTCTGAAGACCATGCCGTCTGGTACGTGAGGGGAATAGTAGCACTGTAGGCCACTACCCCTGGTAATTTTTTACAGTGTGCTCCTGTGTTTATATGCACAGGGATAGCTGTCGCTGTCATTATTCCCATTAAAAATCTAAAAGAAAAGAGGTGATGTTGATATGTTATGTAAAGAAAGAAAATATAGATATAAACAAACTATCATGTATTTAATATTAGTTAGACGTATTTGAGAAGTTTTACAAAAGGTGAATGTAAAAAAAAATTATGTTTTAGACTATTCATTTTTTTTTCTCTTCGGCTGTTACCACTCTCTATCAGAGTCACTCTCTTCCCCGGCGGGCAACAGTCCCAATTCTTTGCATCTTTCAAGGTCCACTATGGCCCTCTGTACCTGCAGTACGTTGTTGTCGGCGCATCTTCGAACTGGTAAATCATGCAAATCGCATGCCCAATAATTGTTCTTGGGTAACACTATATCGCTTAGCGTGGTACGTAGACTTGGGATTATGTTTTCTAGAAATTTTTGTTTTTCTTTTCCTGCGCACAGCACTCTTCCTCCCCCTATAGAGGACCTCACTAGAGCTGGTAATAAGGAGTATGCTATGTGACCTTCTTCCCATTTTAATCCGTGAAAATGGGTCGTTAGCCACGTATTCGTTACCATCTCGTCTTCCGCTAGTTGGTCCCAGTCATATGGGGCTCTGGAGTGGAAGGTTTTAATGTTGTTGGTGTTCAGGTTTAGTATAGATAGTTCTTTTACTATCAGTTCTTTCCGTAATCCCCTAAATCCTTGTAAATCTACCATGTGCGTAGGTTTATCGTTTCTACACAAAAAAAAATTTATAAATATACACGTCATTAACTCGTGTTCTCGTCTTGGTCATGTGTACTGTATCCCTACTTTGTCTTTGTCAGTCATATATATATATATATATATATATATATATATATATTATTTCATGTGATTATTATTATGATATACATATATTATTATTTTTTATTTTTTATTTTTTCTTCAGTTCTCATCCAGCATGGTGTTGTTTGTTTAACGGATCTTGGAGTGAGATTACTTCGACAGCAACGATTTTTTATTATCAGGGCTGCTTCGAAGTGTCTCATACCATGATAGTTCTTTTCTACAAAAAAAAATGCTAAAAGTAATGGAAGAATTTCTCAGGGTTTAGGACAATTTATAAGGTTTGAAACTTGAAATGGTCCTCTACCAGTGTTAGGTGTATTAACACTGGAGGCGACCATGACGCGATTCTTGCCTTCCACCTTCACAGTGGTCTTACATAATTTGACTGTGGTTGTTATTATTTGAGGTATGTTACAACAACTACATTATAGGTATTAATGATATGAAATACGAACATACGTGTTGAGAGGTTGGGAATACCGTATTGTTGCTGACTGCATTGATACGTCAGTGACAACAGAGGTGTTCTTTTCCCCTTAGTTCAATCTCCAGTTAGTATTAGTATACCATGTAAATAGTTTCCTGTATTTTTACTATGCGTGCCTTATTATGTTCTAACGCTAATTCGCTTACTATAACCGTTCTTATTCAGGTCAATATTTAACTGTACATTGTTTATCATTTTATTGGTAATGGAACCTAGCCCATGGGACATTGTTGATGATTTTACTGTCATAAATGCTTCGAGGTACCTTTCCATTGCTATTTTCACCAATTAGTTCATTCTACTGTACTCCATCAATATAATATCTTTTCGTTTATGTGTCTTGTTACATTGTTAATAACAAGAAGCGCCGTTCCAACGAAATTAATTAGTTGGACGGTTCGGTTCTTCTGTTGCCCCGCTTGCTTCTACTTCACTGTTCCGGATCTTTGAAGGTGCTTCCTCCGACGTCCAAGGATCGTGGTAATGCAGTATCCAGAGACATGTACTACAACCACTTTATAGTTGGGTGCCGACCCCATTTTTACAAGGTAATCGACTTCTCCTCTTTTGCCTATTATAGTATAAGGGCCGAACCAACGTAATCATAATTTTTCGCTTCGACCTACCTTACGAAACGGTGTAAATACCTTTACTATATCTCCTACTTTAAATTCGACTTGTCTGTGTTTACCGTCATATCGTTGTTTGTCCTTATGCTGCTTATTGTGTATGTTGTTTACGGCATTATTTCTAACAAAAAGTGCTCGATCTCTGATAATACGTACGTCTTCCGTCGCTATATCTTGCATTAACATAGCTTCTGTGGGTAATAGCGGTTCACGGGCGTAAACTAATGAAAATGGAGAAACTTTGGTCGTTTCTTGTCGTAACGTATTGTTGCGAATGTAACTAAAGATAAATATTGGTCCCAATCAGTCTGTTGGGTATTCGTGTATAATGATAACATATCTGCCAAAGTTTTGTTGAAACGTTCGGTTAAGCCATTAAATTGTGGGTGATATGAAGTGCTGAAATAACTTTTCACACCCATTAATTTTAAAAGTTCTGTTACAAGTTCGGATTGAAACGTTTTTCCGCGATCACTAAGTAAAAATCGTGGTGACCCATGACGCGTTAATATGTTAAGTATAAATTTCGCTACAGGTACCGCCTTTCCGTTTGGAAGTGCCTTAGTTTCGAACCACCGAGTCGCATAGTCTGTTGCCACTACTATCATTGTATTGCCCGATTTACTTTTCCGAAAGGGTCCTAAAAGATCTATTCCTATTCTGTCAAAAGGTAATGAAACGGGTATAGGTTGTAACGATCCTGCAGGTTTAAAATGTAGTTCTCCTTTTCTGGCTTGACAATCTGGGCATCCTTTAACGTATTTTTCTACGTCTTTCAGTACTGTATCCCAGTAATATCGAGATTTGATTTTATGATAAGTTTTTGTTATACCCAGGTGTCCCGAAATTGGTTCGCTATGGTGTTCGTATAAAATTTCTTCTCGTAATTGGCGCGGAATAACTATTAAATTTGGACTACCATCCGTTGAAGTGTTCTTTTTATAGAGAATATCGTCTTGTAAAAAATAATTTTCTGCCGTTCTGCGCAGTGCGATGTTAGCTTTTCTGGTTTCTGTATAGCTTCTATTAATTCTCTGAGCCTGATGTCTTCGCGTTGGTGTTTCGCTATGTCCGTACTTTGTAATAAATATGTTGGGATTTCTATAATATCTTCGTCTTCCTTGGTTGGTTCTCCTACTGGATTTCTTGACAAGCAATCTGCGGCACGATGTGGTGCTCCCGCTTTGTGCATAACAGTGAAATCGAAATCAGAAAGTTTTATACACCATCGTGCTAGTCTTCCTGTTGGGTTCTTTAATGTCTTAAGAAAACAGATGGCGTTGTGATCTGTCACTATTGTTATTGGTCTACCATGTATAAGGTGTCTAAGTTAGGTTAATCCCCAAACAACTGCTAGGCTTTCTAAATCTGATATGGAGTAATTTTTCTCAGTTTTGACAAGCTTCTTGAGATATATGCTATCGGATGCATGGAGCCTTCGTGTTCTTGTAGTAATACTCCTCCGATACCAATACCTGACGCATCCACATGTAGTTCTTTGGTAGCTTGTGGATCGTAATGTGCGAGAACAGGTGCTGCTAGTAATTTCGTTTTTATTGTCTCAAATGCGATCTGTTGTTCTTGGTTCCATGTGAAAGGTTTATCTTTTTTTGTAATTTCATACAGTGGTCTCGCTATTTGAGAGAAGTTGCGAATCAATTTTCTGTAATAGTTTGCAAGTCCTAGAACACTTTGAACTGTTTTGACATTACGTGGTGTCGTAAATTGAGAAATGGCTTCTAATTTTGATTCATCAGGCGATATGCCTTTGTCCGATACAATGTGTCCCAATAGTTTTACTTCGCGTTCCGCATAAATACATTTCGAATGTTTTAATGTTAAACCGGCTTTTCTTAACCGTCCAAACGCATGACGTTATCGTATTAAATGTTCCTCAAAAGTTTCTGAAAAAATTAAAATATCATCTAAGTAAACTATTAACTCTTTCCACTTTAAACCTTCAAAAACACGGTCCATTAATTTTATAAATGTAACTGGTGCATTAAATAACCCAAATGGCATTTTTGTGAATTGATACAATCCATCCGATGCTATAAACGCTGTTTTTTCTTGGCTATCTGCGTCTAAACCGAATTGCCAATATCCCGAAAATAAATCTAAACAGGTGAAATACTTGGCGCGATGTAAATATTGAAATACATCTTCGATTAATGAAAGGGGATAATTTGTTTTCTTCGTTGTTGCGTTCAGTTTTCTGTAATCTATACAGAATCTGAAATGGCCCGTTTTCGTTTTTACTAAAATAATCGGAGAGCTATAGTTAGATTGTGACGGAACAATGATACCATTATTCAGCATTTCCGTTATTTGGTCTTGAATTATATCGCGTTCTTTTTGTGAAACTCTGTAAGCACGACTTTTTATCGGTGCTTCATCTGCTGTGTCAATGGTGTGCGTAAATAAGTCTGTATAACCCGTGGATGCTGCGTCCTCCGCGAAAATATCATTGAATTCTTTTAAAAGCGATGTTAACTGAGTCTTTTCTTTTAATGTTAGATGATTTGAAACGTTATGTTCATTTTTAACTTCCGTTTTTGTGGTTTTATTTAAATATACAGCGTGGTTATCGCATGTTTGGTTATTAATTAAAATCCTACATTTGTGCCCGAAAATATTTTAATTCTGCTTCTCACTAATAATTGTAAAGTTACGTAGAATTTCCCTTTGTGCCTATAAGGTGATCGCGTAACAATTGCCGATGATTTATTAAAAATTCAGGGTTGTATTGGAAAAACATTTACAAAAATCTTCAGGTGATAAACTCGAATCGATGTTCACTAATAAATCGTTTGGTTCGTTTATGTTTAGTATGGCGTCTTCAGCCATTGTAACTTTATATTTTTTATCTGTGTCAGTAGATAAAATTTTATTTACGGAAGCACTAAACGATGAGTTTCTATCTACTTTATTATTAGCAAACGTGACTTTAAATTTTGTATAATACTTACATAAAATTATACATGATTTTTTAAAATTAATTATAGCGTTATGTTTCCCCAAAAATGACGTTCCTAAAATTAAAGAAACTGGTAAATACTTAATTACTAAAGCTTCTATTTGTTTCTTGAATTTTCCTAATTCAATAAATATTCTAGTTGTTCCTAATACAGGTATTCTTAAGTTTTCTGCCGCATGTAATGTTAATGATTTCCCTAAGGGTTCTATGTTACTAACTAAATGACTGATTTTATTCTCATTTGTCCAATGATTAGCTTCTGCACAACGTTCATATTGTTGGAGAAATGTAATACAATTACTTTCCCCTGGTATGAATGTATCGGGAGTAATAAATTTAGGAAATATAGGACTAACAGCTGTGGCATTTACCTGCTGTAATGTTATATTTGAGTTTGCCATGATTACCGTCGGTATGTCCAATTTTGTTATCGTTTGCGGTTCTGAATTAGTTAGATTAAATGTTTCTATTACTTTAACTACTGTATTCTCTGAAGATATTTTGTGAGCTTCAGGAGAGGTTATATTTCGTTAAAAATCAATTTTTTCTGTTATAGTACAATCTGGATCAGCACTAGTTATAGGTGGTGATCGCGTTAACCTATTTTTTGGGGTAAAAGGTTCTACTTGAGAATCTAAAACACGTTTATCTAAATTTCCACTGATAGCGCTTTCCTGTGGTTTAAAATTTATACTTCGCGTATTATATTGATGCTTAGGTGTGCTATGCGATTGTGACATCTAAAAAATTTCACTAGATAACGGAAACCACAAAATGATTAATTTATATAGTAATACATTAGTAGATTAATTATAAAAACTATATGGAAAAAAATAAAAAATTGTTTGAAAAATTAATTCTTATGGTGCTATTATTTCGTATTTAATTAAAAGATAAAGGATAATTATTGCATTTAACATTATAAACATGATTAATAATAAAATTACTGTACTACTATTCTTGCACATTATACGGTGATAATGTTAAAAAAAATTTTACAAAAAATAACCCGGCGAATTCCACCAAATGTCACGCTAGGTGGTTTGGGGCGTAGGGCGTAAAGTAAGCGTAAAATAAAGTAATATAATAAAAGTAAATCTTACATGATATTGCTGCTGGCCATCTTGGAAACACTTATGAATACTTTAACAACTGATAGTTAATAACTAATGCTCGATACACAGTTGTACAAATAATAATGATTACACTAATTGTAATTACATATATATCTGTATATCCCCATACATGATCCAGGCCTACTATTTATATGAGGATGAGTTGTGACGTCCTTCGTGTAGAACCAAGGCCTAAAGATGAGGAAATCAACTGATAATGAATTTAAGTTTCTCTAGAAAACTGATGTAACTTCCCTTAAGTTGTGGATAATGAGTAACACTTACGTAATGAGTAATTACACGCTATGAATATTGGATATTGATATGAAAATTGACAATTAAGATCACTATTGTGACACGTCCCCCGGTCCTCAAGAAGAGCTCGTCCTCGAGCGATTACATACAAAAAATTCACTCGAGGATCGTTTCTCCGTAAGCTGGAACTGTATGGTTCAACTAAGAGTGAAAGAAAAACGTGTTGGTATTTATCCAATATTTTTCGTTCACCCTGTACATAAAAAAGAATATTTATACTACAAAATAAAATATAAGATTAAAAAAGTTGTGTTAAAGAAAATTTAGGAAAAGGACTTGATAATGGATAAAAGGATCAATTAGTCAGTGTTTGTGTAATGTTCGAAGAAAGTAGTGATTCACATTAGTTATTAATTATTGGATTAATCACTATTAGTGGTAAGTCAATTGTTTATGTGTCATTAATACACTACACATTTGTCATTTCACTACGCGATTTAGTTTCACATATTGCGGTTCTTTTCTATTCAGTCAAATGTCATTGTTAAAACTTGGCGTGGTGATGATGTGTTTAATTCATTGTTGGCAGTTGGATTTTCGGCTGTTAAGGGTGCGTTCGGTCGTACTGGTACAATGGGCTGTAGATAGTCGTTTTCCCTTGTTAATGTAGTGGTGTCGGTGGTAATTGTTGTAAACTCCCTCTTTTGGGTGATTTAACTTTTCAATATCTACTTCCCGTTTGTAGGGTTGCGTGCAACATCTTTGTGAAAATTTCTTAAGGTTCGTGGTAACGGAGTATTTGTTTCAGGAAATTGTTTTATTAACCATCGGTCGTTCAAACAATCTGTTAGTTTCGAATTTTAAAATGGGAATTATTCCATCCTGGTAAAGCCAGTAAATCTTGACCAAGCTGCTGGAATAACTTGTTGTTTTGAAAATTCAACACTTTTATCCATACAATTATATCTTGGATAAATTGTTTCTTCGGCATCCTCGAAATAACAGTGACAAGGAATGCTCACTGATACGGCACCTATGTTTAGTGGTACCTTGACTGGATATGTCTTCTGTGGACATTGCAAGCGTAGAGATGGTTTAGGATGAGTAATATACATTTTCTGACTTCCGATCTGTGTAAGGAATTGACTATCATTTCCTGTTTCTCTACAAAGTAATGGACATAATGTAGAAATTTGCTTAAATGGTCCTCCCTGTAACACTTGTTTGATGCACGACACTGGTAGAGTGTTCATAACTAAATGTTCATTAACAAAACACAATTCTTCGTGATAAGGATCACATTGGGGTACTAAAAGTGTCCAGTTATTGTTATTTTTTACTAAGGCCATGGTTGTGGGTGGCATATTGACCGAACATGTATAATTCTGCCATGCGAAGTTCAATGGAATCACTTTCTTCAATTGTATGTTGCTGAGTCGTTTTTGCAGCAACAGGATGTGCAATCCAATTAATATAGTCTATGGTGACAAAATGCATTCAATTAGTGGCAATTTGTATAGGGCTGATATTGAACTTAAAGCTAAAACATAATTACTATTAGATACATTATATATTGATAGTTCTTAGCTTATCTATAGGAATTACATCTATTTGCAATTTCTTGCTTTGACACATTTTATTATATTTCCCTGTTTCGTGTTGCAGTGATAACTCGAGGTACGCTAAATATTTAAGTTCAGCGTTGATACACGTCAAGTTATTACGTGCAATATTTTTCATCGGGTTTGGGTACCCAATTTCTGATAAACTACATGATCTCTTTCTTTTACTCTAGCTAATAATAATAAAATTTCTTCGTCGTTTGTGAACATTCGTTTGACATGATTCCGTGTTACAATTTGGTAATCCAATAATTCACCGTCATCGAATAAGATTTTATCCTCTTTATCAGGATACGTTTCTGGTCCTAGTTTAATATTTGCAAAGTAATCTATATGATTATTCATTAAATAACAGACGTATTGATTTTGTGAACAAAATATTTCTCGACATTGCAATTTGTCTATTATACTTTGTGGTTTATATAATTTAAACATAATCTTGCGGATGTTTGGTAGAAACTTATGTTTGGTAAGCGTTCCAGATGTAAACCGGAACTGATTTCTAATTCGTTACCACAAATCGTGCATTCCCGATTAAAATACAAATTATCGTAATAAAAATCTTCTCCTTATTTACTTTGTTATCACTAAATGATTAAAAAAATTATATCATATCTACTTTCACACGTTATCTACTTTATCATTTTCTATAAATGATTATTCCATGTTTACATCGATGCTTTACACTATCATTGACTTTACCGTTGTTCTTTATAATGGATTTGTGCTTGAATTGAAATTTCCTTAAGAATAGATCGGATTATCTTAAACTATTGCAACTATCTAAAGCGTGTACACAGAAAAAAAATTTTGTAGTTCTATACTAAAGAAAAACTCAATTCAGCTGTAACACGTTAACTTGAACATTTGATAAAATTTTCAATGAGTGTTTCGAATATATATATATATATATATATATATATATATATATATATATATATATATATATATATAAATTTTAATTTTCTTTACTTTTATTACTCGTTTAGCGAATAATTAACTATTCTTGACTAGTCAATACTTACTCATAATTCTCTTTATTGTAATACTTACTTATTTTCCACTTTTTCATTTATTTTACCTATATACTTGATATCAGTAGTAGTGGATACCGGCCTCCGTTTTTCCACTACTATTCCCTTGGTTATAAATAACTCTTAGAGAATACCTGGAATTGCTTCCAAGTTCTGCGCCGGTGATCTAGTGACGACAATCACATTACCAACTTCTAATGGTCTGTGAGAATCTTGCTCACTATTCGCTACTTGTAACTTAATTTCTTCGGTTCTCTCAGCGTTGTTTTCGGAACTGCATGCAACCAATTTCTCTTTTATGATCTGCTCTGGACCTAATTCTTATTCTTGACTTGTAACAACAGCAAAAACATATTAATGGTACTAAGATTAAAATAAATATAGCTAGAGTCACTAACTTCGAGTACGTTAAGGTCGTCTCGCCTGTTTTTCGTATTTCAGGTTCTAAACTAGTTACCGTTCTAACTAAAGTTATCGGGGTTAAATTACGTCTACAATATGGTAACATAAATACAACACGATGATTGTTAGAATTGTATTCCAAATTAAATAAGTTGTATCTCCTTGATACGTGTATAAATTGTCGTGAGTAACGCGTATCGCGTCTTCTAATGATTCAACGATGTGAGACAATGTCGACGTCGTCGTAAGATTTAAGTGAGGGACTGTACTTGACCAATTGGTATTTAAACATTCACTTACATTATCAAAAATTGTCTCTTGATGTTCAGATTTTATTATATACGATTTCAAATTTGACCATACCGCTGGCAAGACATGGCTGGCTTTATAACCTTTAATCCATATAGAAACAAGGGTAGCGTGCGGATATTACTTCCGTTATTTACTACCATTGCACATGCACAAGGTAATTGGATTTGGATTGAACCCGGTTAATTATATATATTTGTCAGGGAATGAGAAAGTTTCAAAATTATTTTAGTTACATTTTTGGGTGAGTGATTATAAACGTGTCATCTTTTATTTCAAAGATGATCATGGAAGTGGATGAATGACATCTGAAGAAACAATTTTCTTCTAATTCCTGTATGGTTGCCCTACAAACATTTTAAACGCACATTGGGGACCATACACTGTATCCGTATTGTGACGGGGTAAAAACACAATTTCTCGTTATAAGGTCGACAGTGATGTAATCCTGAACCGGAAATAGGTCTTAACAATGGGTTTCGTTCTCTAATTTTCGCAACTGCAACAATGTTTCGTGCATCAGAAGGCACGTACTGTCCTTCAAGCAAATGGTGTGGTTATGAGTTCGTAAAGGTCCCAACTAGTAGTCTGACTAATAATTGGTACTTTGACGTGAATAACAATATTCCCGTCTGTAATGGTGCAATCACTTATTTCTAATTTATAATACCTAGTTAATTCTGATATTTGAATGGCTAAAGTATAACCGTCTTTATTCAGCTCGTCTTCTAAATTTTTTAAATCGCTCAATAGTACGGTAGGATGAACGATAGCTGTTGGAATTCGGTGTTCCTTGCAAGAATTTAATACCTCGATTGTACTCACCGTCCTTTCCAAATTAAGAACATATACTGTAATGCTATACAGATGAATGTCTAGCGTAATTTATTACTAAATGAATGAATTTCGTCTATTTTCGTCCGTACTTCTTTAAGATTAGCCGTTACTTGATCGTGATATCTTATAAAATTTTTTATTCGTAATTGCGCGTAAGTTGTTTTGCAATCCTGCATGAATATGTTTTAAAAAGTTTTGTATCTGATTATGTTCGGATGTGAATTTATCTATTTTGCATTCAGTAGCGATACCGCAACAAAATGAAAAGAAATCGCCTATCAAATCTAAAGCGCGATTCTTCCGTATACTGGTTATTCCTGTTTGTCCCAATTTGTTGGGATTATTTATAAAATTTCTCCATAATTCAGGATTTGCTACGGAGTGTAAATTATTTAATTCTCCATGAATTAATTTATGAAGATTTCCTATATAATCTCCTAACTGACATAAATAGTTGTTGGAAGTACATTTGTGTATTTCTGAATTGTTACCAGGCGCATACCTCTCTGAAGACCATGCCGTCTGGTACGTGAGGGGAATAGTAGCACTGTAGGCCACTACCCCTGGTAATTTTTTACAGTGTGCTCCTGTGTTTATATGCACAAGGGTAGCTGTCGCTGTCATTATTCCCATTAAAAATCTAAAAGAAAAGAGGTGATGTTGATATGTTATGTAAAGAAAGAAAATATAGATATAAACAAACTATCATGTATTTAATACTAGTTAGACGTATTTGACAAGTTTTACAAAAGGTGAATGTAAAAAAAAAATAATGTTTTAGACTATTCCTTTATTTTCTCTTCGGCTGTTACCAGTCGCTATCAGAGTCACTCTCTTCCCCGGCGGGTAACAGTCCCAATATTTTTCATCTTTGAAGGTCCACTATGGCCCTCTATACCTGCAGTACGTTGTTGTGGGCGCATCTTCGAACTGGTAAATCATGCAAATCGCACGCCCAATAATTGTTCTTGGGTAACACTATATCGCTTAGCGTGGTCCGTAGACTTGGGATTATGTTTTCTAGAAATTTTTGTTTTTCTTTTCCTACACACAGTACTCTTCCTCCCCCTATAGAGGACCTCACTGGAGTTGGTAATAAGGAGTATGCTATGTGACCTTCTTCCCATTTTAATCCGTGAAAATTGGTTGTTGCCACGCATTCGTTACCATCTCGTCTTCCGCTAGTTGGTCCCAGTCATATGGGGCTCTGAAGTGGAAGGTTTTAATGTTGTTGGTGTTCAGGTTTAGTATGGATAGTTCTTTTACTATCAGTTCTTTCCGTAATCCCCTAAACCCTTGTAAATCTACTATGTGCGTCGGTTTATCGTTTCTACACAAAAAAAATCATTAATATACACGTCATTAACTCGTGTTCTCGTCTTGGTCATGTGTACTGTATCCCTACTTGATTATTATTATTATACACATATATTTTTTTTTTCAGTTCTCATCCTGCATGGTGTTGTTTGTTTAACTGATCTTGGAGTGAGATCACTTCGACAGCAACGATTTTTTATTATCAGGGCTGCTTCGAAGTGTCTCATACCATGATAGTTCTTGTCTACAAAAAATGCTAAAAGTAATGGAAGAATTTCTCAGGGATTAGGACAATTTATAAGGTTTGAAACTTGAAATGGTCCTCTACCAGTGTTAGGTGTATTAACACTGGAGGCGACCATGACGCGATTCTTGCCTTCCACCTTCACAGTGGTCTTACATAATTTGACTGTGGTTGTTATTATTTAAGATATGTTAAAACAATCAACAAAAAAAACATTACCAAATTAATTAGCTGTACAATATTTGCAATATAGGTATTAATGATATGAAATACGACCATACATGTTGAGGGGTTGGGAATACCGTATTGTTGCTGACTGCATTGATACGTCAGTGACAACAGAGGTGTTCTTTTCCCCTTAGTGTCAATCTCCAGTTACCCGCGCCGTTCCAACGAAATTAATTAGTTGGACGGTTCCTTCTTCTGTTGCCCCTTGTTTCTACTTCCTGTTATCTTTGAAGGTGCTTACCTCCGACGTCCAAATTGGTAATGCAGTATCCGAGAGCGACCCACTTTATAGTTTCCCCCAACAAGGTAATCGACTTCTCCTCTTTTGCCTATTATAGTATAAGGGCCGAACCAACGTAATCATAATTTTTCGCTTCGACCTACCCGAAACGGTGTAAATACCTTTACTATATCTCCTACTTTAAATTCGACTTGTCTGTGTTTACCGTCATATCGTTGTTTGTCCTTATGCTGCTTATTGTGTATGTTGTTTACGGCATTATTTCTAACAAAAAGTGCTCGATCTCTGATAATACGTACGTCTTCCGTCGCTGTATCTTGCATTAACATAGCTTCTGTGGGTAATACCGGTTCACGGACGTAAACTAATGAAAATGGAGAAACTTTGGTCGTTTCTTGTCGTGACGTATTGTATGGAATGTAACTAAAGATAAATATTGGTCCCAATCAGTCTGTTGGGTATTCGTGTATAACGATAACATATCTGCCAAAGTTTTGTTGAAACGTTCGGTTAAGCCATTAAATTGTGGGTGATATGAAGTGCTGAAACAACTTTTCACACCCAATAATTTTAAAAGTTCTGTTACAAGTTCGGATTGAAACGTTTTTCCGCGGTCACTAAGTAAAAATCGTTGTGACCCATGTCGCGTCAATATGTTATTAAGTATAAATTTCGCTACAGGCACCGCCTTTCCGTTTATAAGTGCTTTAGTTTCGACCCACCGAGTCGCATAGTCTGTTACCACTACTATCATTGTATTGCCCGATTTACTTCTCCGAAAGGGTCCTAAAAGATCTATTCCTATTCTGTCAAAAGGTAATGAAACGGGTATAGGTTGTAACAATCCCAGTAATATCGAGATTTGATTTTATGATAAGTTTTTGTTATACCCAGGTGTCCCGCAATTGGTTCGCTATGGTGTGCGTATAAAATTTCTTCTCGTAATTGGCGCGGAATAACTATTAAATTTGGACTACCATCCGTTAAAGTGTTCTTTTTATAGAGAATATTGTATTGTAAAAAATAAATTTTTGCCGTTCTGCGCAGTGCGATGTTAGCTTTTTCTGGTTCCTGTATAGCTTCTATTAATTCTCTGAGCCTGGCATCTTCGCGTTGGTGTTTCGCTATGTCCGTACTTTGTAATAAATTATAAATATGTTGGGATTTCTATAATATCTTCGTCTTCCTTGGTTGGTTCTCCTACTGGATTTCTTGACAAGCAATCTGCGTCACGATGTGCTGCAGTGAAATCGAAATCAAAAAGTTTTATACACCATCGTGCTAGTCTTCCTGTTGGATTCTTTAATGTCTTAAGAAAACAGATGACGTTGTGATCTGTCACTATTGTTATTGGTCTACCATGTATAAGGTGTCTAAGTTGGGTTAATCCCCAAACAACTGCTAGGCATTCTAAATCTGATATGGAGTAATTTTTCTCAGCTTTTGACAAGCTTCTTGAGATATATGCTATCGGATGCATGGAGCCTTCGTGTTCTTGTAGTAATACTCCTCCGATACCAATACCTGACGCATCCACATGTAGTTCTTTGGTAGCTTGTGGATCGTAATGTGGAGAACAGGTGCTTAGTAATTTGTTTTTATTGTCTCAAATGCGATCTGTTGTTCTTGGTTCCATGTGAAAGGTTTATCTTTTTGTAATTTCGTACAGTGGTCTCGCTATTTGGGAGAAGGGAATAAATTTTCTGTAATAGTTTGCAAGTCCAGAAAACTTTGAACTGTTTTGACATTACGTGGGTGTCGTAAATTGAGAAATGGCTTTAATTTTGATTCATCAGGCGATATGCCTTTGTCCGATACAATGTGTCCCAATAGTTTTACTTCGCGTTCCGCATAAATACATTTCGAATGTTTTAATGTTAAACCGGCTTTTCTTAACCGTTCAAACGCATGACGTAATCGTATTAAATGTTCCTCAAAAGTTTCTGAAAAAATTAAAATATCTAAGTAAACTATTACCTCTTTCCACTGTAATCCCAAAACACGGTCCATTAATTTCATAAATGAAATGGGGCATTACACAACCCAAATGGCATTTTTGTGAATTGATACAATCCATCCGGTGCTATGAATGCTGTTTTTTCTTGGCTATCTGCATCTAAACCGCATTGCCAATATCCCGAAAGTAAATCTAAACAGGTGAAATACTTGGCGGATGTAAATATTGAAATACATCTTCGATTAATGGAAGGGATAATTTGTTTTCTTCGTTGTTGCGTTCAGTTTTGTAATCTATACAGAATCTGAAATCGCCGTTTTCTTTTTACTAAAATAATCGGAGAGCTATAGTTAGATTGTGACGGAACAATGATACCATTATTCAACATTTGGTTATTTGGTCTTGAATTATATCGCGTTCTTTTGTGAAACTCTGTAAGACCTTTTTACCGGTGCTTCATCACCTGTGTCTATGGTGTGCGTAACTAAGTCTGTATAACCCATGGATGCTGCGTTCCCCGCGAAAATATCATTGAATTCTTTTAAAAGCGATGTTGAGTCTTTTTTAATTTTAGATGATTTGAAACATTATGTTCATTTTAACTTCCGTTTTTGTGGTTTTATTTAAATATACAGGTGGTTATCGCATGTTTGGTTATTAATTAAAATCCTACATTTGTGCCCGAAAATATTTTAATTCTGCTTCTCACTAATAATTGTAAAGTTATGAATTTCCCTTTGTGCCTATAAGGTGATCGCGTAACAATTGCCGATGAAAAAAATTCAGGGTTGATTGGAAAAACATTTACAAAAATCTTCAGGTGATAAACTCGAATCGATGTTCACTAATAAATCGTTTGGTTCGTTTATTTTTAGTATGGCTTTCAGCCATTGTAACTTTATATTTTTTATCTAATGTGTCAGTAGATAAAATTTTATTCACGGAAGCACTAAACGATGAGTTTCTATCTACTTTATTATTAGCAAACGTGACTTTAAATTTTGTATAATACTTACATAAAATTATACATGATTTTTTAAAATTAATTATAGCGTTATGTTTCCCTTAAAATTACGTTCCTAAAATTAAAGAAACTGGTAAATACTTAATTACTAAAGCTTCTATTTGTTTCTTGAATTTTCCTAATTCAATAAATATTCTAGTTGTTCCTAATACAGGTATTCTTAGGTTTTCTGCCGCATGTAATGTTAATGATTTCCCTAAGGGTTCTATGTTACTAACTAAATGACTACTTATTACATTATAAAAACTCCCTGTAACTACCAAAATTTCTGCAAGTTTATTATTAATTTTTCCTTTAATATTTAATAAATTTTCTGATAATACAAATGTAGCATCGATCTTTCGCTTAATACTCGTTAGTTCGTACGACCTATGCTGCGGTCGTCGTTTTTTGGATGAGGTGACTTTGACCTCCACGGTGATTTTTCTCTTTGGGGTGTCGTATTCCTGTAGGAATTATTAGTTGAATTTCTATTGGTAAAAGTTACTGAACGATTATTTCGTCCACGATTGTTATAATTGAATCTATTTGCAGTAGGCGTATATTGTGCCCTATTTTGATTAAAGTTACATGATGAGCTAAAATGACCTGCCTTATTACAGGTAAAACAAATTGGTCTCGCATCTCCTGTTCGCGAATTTTGTTGTGAACTTATCCCTATTATTACGTAAAGAACTATTATTGTAATGCTGCTTAACATTTAGGAAGGAATTACCGTTTTTGTTATTAGTGTCCGAAATCGACGTAGCTGTTATTCATAGTATCCCGAATACGCATCTCTTGTAAATAAGAGCAGGACATATTAACACAAATTCTGATTTTAAACCTGGCTGTAAGCCTTCTATAAAAAAATCTACAATTTTTAAAAGCAACTATAGGCGTAACTTGATGGCTAAATCAAAAATCATAATATATTTTAATACTGTTTTTCTACTTGTTGTTTCTTTGGGTAAATTTTTTTTGATAATAAAGAAGAAGTACCTCCGAAATATTTTTCTTTTGAAATACCTCCCATGTTTTATCTATATTATTTGCGTTTGTTTTGTACTGTGAGTACCACGTGTATGCATTTCCCGCAAAAAGTACCGAAATGAGTGATTTTATTCTCATTTGTCCAATGATTAGCTTCTGCACAACGTTCATATTGTTGGAGAAATGTAATACAATTACTTTCCCTGGTATGAATGTATCGGGAGTAATAAATTTAGGAAATATAGGACTAAAGCTGTAGCATTTACCTGCTGTTGTTATATTTGAGTTTGCCATGATTACCGTCGGTATGTCCAATTTGTTATCGTTTGCGGTTCTGAATTAGTTAGATTAAATGTTTCTATTACTTTAACTACTGTATTCTCTGAAGATATTTTGAGCTTCAGGAGAGGTTTATATTTGTTAAAAATCAATTTTTCTTTTTAGTACAATCTGAATCAGCACTAGTTATAGGTGGTGATCGCGTTAACCTATTTTTTGGGGGTAAAAGGTTCTACTTGGAATCTAAAACCGTATCTAAATTTCCACTGATAGGCTTTCCTGTGGTTTAAAATTTATACTTATTATATTGATGCTTAGGGTGTATATTGTGACATCTAAAAAATTTCACTAGATAACGGAAACCAAAAAATGATTAATTTATATAATAATACATTAGTAGATTAATTATAAAAACTATATGGAAAAAATAAAAATTGTTTGAAAATTAATTCTTATGGTGCTATTTTTCGTATTTAATTAAAAATAAAGGATAATTATTGCATTTAACATTATAAACATGATTAATAATAAAATTACTGTTACTATTCTTGCCATTATACGGTGATAATGTTAAAAAAATTTTACAAAAATGGAATTCCACCAAATGTCACGCTCTTTTTGGGGCGTAGGGGGCGTGCCATTGTGGCATTTTAGGATCGTAAGGGTTGGTTGGTAGAGTCGGTACAAAAGTAAAGTTTTAAAAATATAATAAAAGTAAATCTTAATGATATTTGCTGGCCATCTTAAACCTTTATGAATACTTTAAAACTGATAGTTTAATAATACTGAACACAGTTGTACAAATAATAATGATTACACTAATTGTAATTAATCTTATATCCCCATACATGATCCCCACTATTTATATGAGGATGAGGTGACGTCCTTCCTGTAGAACCAAGGCCCAAAGATGATGAAACAGGCGCGCCAATATCCGTTATTAGGGAAAGTACTTTGAGGAAACCTGATAATGAATTTAAGTTTTCTAGAAAACTGATGTAACTTCCCTTAAGTTGTGGATAATGAGTAAATTAGTAATTAATTAATAAAATTGTATATTGATAAAAATTGACAATAAAGATCACTATTGTGACAATATTAAAATGCAATAAAGTTAATTGATTCATTTGTACAAAGAAAAAATATTGTTTATGAAAACCTTTTCTATTATAAGTGAATGTATCGAGACAGCAGCAATTATTAATTACAAGTGCCTCCTATTTTAATTGAAGTATTATTAGAACAAACTTAATATAAGTTTCAACCATGGGAAAATGAGGCACCCAAAATTTAACTGGATTTTGGAAAACATTGAGAAGGGTGAAACAGATTTGTTGGGAATTGGACCAGATTCAATATAATCCAGTAATTTAAACGATTATAGAAATACTTTAGGTTTTGTAAGATGATGTAATATTAAAAAAAATACAATTATAATTTTTTGTGTGGTTTTAATCCATCTGAAAGTTAAAACAATCCCTATAGCTTATTATAAAACTAAATCGTCTTTATTGATCCATGATTTTCATCCAATCCCACCACTTTACGAATAACTTATTATTCTTGGGAAAGCACTTTTTCCACAAGGTAACATCCGGATACTTTGTTTTCTGTAATTCGTGTTCATAAAAGCCTCCCAGTACAGGTGATCCTTTCATGTCTTCCAACATGTAGGTGGTTGGGTTAGTAATGCAAACTTTCACAATCTTGAATAGTTCACTTGACCAATTGGGGTGTATTCTTTAGCGAAAATACTTTTAAAACTGATTCGTACTGTCACCCACACAATAACGATTCCTATCAACTATTTTTATGTGAGTGTAAGCCTCTAGCTTTGTATGATTACCGACATCTTTGGGCTTCATTCCTGTAGTTCTCTGCTTACGATTGTTATAATCCATCGTTACGGTGTCAATTGTATCAATCCATTTATACTTCCTGTAGGCTTGACTTGTATAGGGCAGACTTAATGGTCCTGATACCGTTCCGCAATTGCTGCCTTCTTTGTACTATAGGGGTAATGGTTGACTCCATAACGCTGCATTAGTTTAGTGAAATGGTCATTGTAGAATTCTTTTCCTGCATCTGTCTGCAAATTGGGTTTCCGGTCCGTTTTGAAGATTGCCTAATTTTGGAAACTTCAATCCCGTTTTCGTTTTTAATCCTTTGGTCCACAAGTATTTCGAAAAACAGTCAATAGCTACTAAAATATACTTGTGCCCTTATTTTGTTTGGCATATTTTAAATTCGGCCAAATCTTTTCCAGAGGTCATCATATTTTAATTTTGGTTTCGTTTAAAATTTTTTCTTTGGGTTTGTAATTTTAAGTTGTAATTTGGACATGGTACTAATTTATCCCAATTTTATAAGTTGATGTAGTTTGTCCTCCAAACTAGATAAGCGTTAAAGTTTCCTTTAACAGCTTTCTGAACTGCTTGAAAAAAATCAAGGTATCCTTTACTTATAGCATCACCATCTTCTTCCGGATCCCAACTTTCAAACGGTTTCCCATCCAAATTCAACCTTGTTAAAATAGTATTGCTTGGTGATGGCATCTTGGGATCTATGGGATTGGCCATTTGAGTCTCTTATTCTCGATTTTGCTTTTCCAGACGATATCATCAAAGATAAAGATAGAGTTTGCTTTTGCACAATTCGGCTCAATCACATCTTGATTTATCAAAGTAACCTATATCCTTTATCAAGTAGGATTTCCTGTAAAAGTTTGTACTTGTTTTGATTTAATGACTTGGAGTATACGTAACATGTTAAATTTCAAACCGTTTTTCTCAGTAAGCAAACTAATCATTCGGTTTTAATATAATGCCACGTATACTATTAGGGTAAATCCCTTTTTGAAGTACCAGACTTTTCATCAAAGTCATGATTTTGAATTGGAAGTTTTTGTTTTCGCAACTACTTTCATCTTTGATGGATGAAATGAAACTAAACGAATAATTCCATTTTTATTTATATACTAGACATAGATTATAATTTTTTCACTTCTCCGGTGAGGGGTTGTACTGCCAATAGCATCGTGGAGAATAAGACCATAGGCAACGATTCCATTATCGAAAGGTGTTAGAGTCCATTTCCAATTTGATGTTACTGTTGAGTATTTTAAGGATTCATTCTGTTTAGAACAGTCCATTACAAATACTGGACATGATTTGAATTCGGTGTAGTTGAATAACGCATCTGTATTATCTTCATCATAGTAGTCACATTGGAAGTTCAAAAATTGCGATAGGCAGGTATGATTGGTTGCACTGAAGTTCAAATGCATTGCTTCAAGGAATAATAGTAATTCAGATGTACTTTAAGGTTCCTGATGTTAATGTGATCAAAATTTCCGGCTCTTGCAGACTTTTTACCTTTTACCTTTTGGAATGCAACAATTATCCAGCGTGGTTTTTCAGTTGCGTTGACGTTTTTATTGGCCATATATCAGAGGTTGCTTGTTTTAAAGCAGGTAATTCATATAACTCCCATTGACGAAATGGAACAGTAATAATAGAATTCTTATTTATTCCTTCAAACAAGTCCAGTTTCGCGGATCACTAAGGGTTAAGTGTGGTACTTTCCATTGAATTTTATTTAGGGTTATTTCCGCATCAACGTCACCATAGTAGCAGTTTGTATCGCTTCTAGATCAATTAAAATCAACTCTTGACGCATATTCACGATCACTTGACGATAATCCTCCATTATTCCAAATATATGGTTCAATGGTATGCATACAAAGGATTTTTCGCCATTTTCATCAATTCTACTTGTAATGGTTCTCATTCTTTGGTGACCACCCCAAATGGCTTAATGCTTTGCTCTTGCTTGTCGTATAAGAATATATCCTTTAATGTAGATGTTATGCCTGGATTTCGGCAAACGTCCACTCTTTGACCCCTAACTCATAACGAATTTCTTCAAAAAAGTTGGGGAAATTATTGGTTGGGATTTTCCTTCATCTTATTTTTTCAGTTTACCTTCTTATACAGAAAACTATCATAAGTAGCTGTAATTAGATCCTGACTTTGAATTAAAATGCGTATTTCTTCGGAAGGTCCATACTTAGAAGAGCCATCAAGATAGGTGTGAATATCTGATTTAATTATAGCATCATCAAATGTACGTTTTGAAAGATGTTTAATGATTCGGTCATTGTGTAGATGTAGGGTTGATGACTAATTAAAGATTTACTATAGGGATGATGTCTTTATATAAATTTTTCTCAAACCTTTAAATTAATTGTTAATTATCCCACAGTTTGTTAAATTCATATAAATTTTTCAAGAACCAAATCTATCACTATAAATACTTTCATTGTTATACAAAGAAAATCCTTGTTCACATTAAATTTGCATTTTTAAATTACATGCACCTTTTGAATGAAACCTATTGATTTAGCAAAATTCATTGTACAATTTATAGCGAAACCTTTTTCTTCATAAACATTTTCATTAAAGTCTATTAATTATTATAGTACTAATTTCAATGTAGTTTTAAGTCTTAAAGTTATTAAAAATATTTTAAAGAATGCAGATGCATTGTGTGTTTTATACAAAGAAAATCCTATTAGCTTGAATATTACATTTTTTATACATTCCTACAAATTTTTAAGAATGCAAATGCATTATTAACAAAAAAAAACCCATTGTTTAATAAAACATTGACTTTTTCCATATTACAAATGAATACATATGCATTCAGGTACAATAATTTCAGGTTGGTGTGTAAGGGCATAGTAAAAGATTAAACAAGTAAACTTCATTCAACAAATTTAACATTTCTTAGAGATACATTAATATTTTAAATTTCATTTAAACTAATTATTTAACATTAATTCATGCATCATTAAAATGTACGCTTTGAAACATGTTTAATGGTTTTCACTAGAACTTTCAATCCAATTGATGTTAAAAAGTATTTCTCTGCAGATGTTAACTGCAATGAGGGTTGATTGGGATGAAGTCTTTTGTATGAAGATGGAATTGTCCTTGATTAATTCGCAGACCCATGTTCTTTTAGTTCTAAGGCCGTGTGGTTCCTTTCACCAAAGTCTATTAACTCTCCTTTTGATTTGTCAATTTGATTGTTATATTACTTATTATGTCGTTTTATTCTAAATATTGAGTGGTTGGAACTTTATCCAAACGAAGCCTGATGGGACGGAAACGTCAATTTCAATATTACCTTTGCAGGTTACCGTTTCGAAAAGATCCCTTTATAATGTTGCCCCACATGCAGATTAGTGTGTTTAATTATTTGGATGTCTAACGCAGATGTGTGGAGAAATTCGCTTTTAATATTCTAGGCTCAAACCCGAGCATGCGGAATGCTACTCTCTTTAAAAAATCTCAAATGAACTGTTTATCTCACATTAAGCGTATTGTTGTTTGCCCTAATGAAAAAATTTTCTGTGGGTATCTTTGATTTCAAGTAATCACTAATTTCATCTAACTCATAGGCACCGTGTTAATATTAATCACTGCAAAAGATGAATTTGTTCTAAAATAAAATCTATCGTTGCCCGTATAAATGTTTCTAATGCTGTTGCACCGTAAAATCCCACCAACAACGTATTTTTCTCCAAATCTAGCTCTATCGGTGGGTAAAGTTGCAGCTAGCTATGTTACCAACACCTTCTAAACTGAATGTTATTGACAACTGAGAAAATTTAAGGTTATGTCGATTATTTATATAGAAATTGTAGGCATAGGTGCCCCAAATAATGCTATTAAATTCTGATCTTGATTGTAATTATAATAAATTTTACATCCGAAAGTAGTTAATCACTTCAACTGGTGGTCGAAGATTACCGAAACTATCGTAATACCATACCTTTTCACCACGCTTTTTTAGCAAACCCAATGTACCGGTCCGCTTTGACTATCTAAGTTGATGATTCCAGATTCATTTTTCTGTGGTAATTTAGGCAGGCTATTCTCATAAAAATACCCCTAAAGTATGGCCATCTTTTGTATTTCTTTAAATCAAATTTTTCGGGTAATCTACTCAGTTTTTGGAAACGGTTTTAAGTATAATGCACCACCATTTGTATGGTTTTAGATAAAATGCGCCACCAGCGATCGATTCCATCATGCGATTATGGCGCGATGTTTTCTTGCAATTTTTGGCATTTTGCATCATTGATTTTGGCCCCGATGCCCAGCTAAAGCACCGATTGCTGATAATCCTGCGAATAACGGAATAAGAAATGGTAAAACCTCCTTGTTTAGGTTAGGGAATTACTCTAGGAACTTTAATGTTTTTTTTCCCAACCTTTTTACTTTTGCCGTTGACAGTGCTGACTTTATTGTGTCGGTGAAATCTCCGTTAGCCTTTCTTTAGCTATTGTTTTTCGTACATGCAATAAACTTTCACCATTCTTCTTCTTGGACCGACGTTTAAACCCCATTCCAAATTTTCTTTGCCTTCATGGGTGCCTGCTGCTGCAGCTCGTTCACCTAATGTTGCGTCTGCCATTTAAAGCGTTCCCAAGTTTTTCTTCTAAAATTTTATCTGCTCTATGTCTACTTTCTAAATCTTGGTAGTCTCTATAACTGATATCATGCAGTTTAAATTTGGCATCTAATTGATTAATACCGGGGTCAGGTGCTAGTCGTTTTCTAATTTTGGGGACCACAATACTGGTAACCGGGTAAATGCAATTCCACCGGAAGTTTATTGATTAGTGTATTCACTAAACCACCTGCACTCTTCCGCTTCTTACCTATCATTGTTCACCTTGAGGGATAGGGTAGGGTATTTAACCTAAAATCGAGAGCAAAACTTTATTTTTAAATTATACATTAGATAAGCAGGGCGATAGTACAATATTTCCATTAAGCATACAGTGTTATGTGAATTAATATTATACTTTTTATAACATCATGAATGTCTTTATAAATGTCATCATCAATTTTCTCACGAAAAACGGTAGTCAACCACTTGTCGTATGAATTTTTCATAGAAAACACCAGATTGTAAGATTCAAGAAATTCCAATCTATATTTATTATATCCTTCAAATCGAATAGTTCTTCTACATGGTGGGCATTGAATGTAACGAACAACAGTTGTAGTTTTCTATAACAGTTTTCAAATTTCCTCATATTGTCCTTTAATGCTTCCACCATTTTTATCGATTTGTTAAAGCTCAAAACATCAAAGTTGTAACTTAAAAGATCTCTTTAAATTATAAACCTTTGAAGTTGGACATTAACCACAATATACAATAATATAAGCAATAAAAATATATAATGAAATGTAGTTCTCACTTTTGAACATCTTTATTGCTGTTAAACCTTCAAACTTAATTTTTCTCTATGATTAAAATCAACAATTTATACTAAGAATAATTTGATAGTAAAATTTAATGAATAATGAATTAATAATAATGAATATTAATTATAATAATAAGAATAATAATAACTTAACATTTCTACTCTTATTTATATCAATTGTCAATTGACGTATTGTTTTGTTACAATTACGAAATATCTTGGGAATGTGAAAATAACAAAAAGTCCATGTTATGGTCATTGTTACATAAGAATGGTATACGTACTTTTCTTAAGTACCACTAAAAGGAAGCGCGTATTATATAGGAATAATTAAGAAAATGCATTGTTATTTTAAAATAAAATGATTAAAAATAGTTTAGAAAAAATTAAATTTTTTCTTAAGATATTGAAATTTAATTTGCATTTCTTCTTGACACATCTCTAAAATGGTCCTTGTCCCAAATGTAAAAATTTAAATTGTGAAAGGTTTTCACACATCTATAAATATTATTACCAAAAAAAAATTTTAAAATTAAGAATTGTTTTTTTAGTAAAAGAATTTACATATAATCAAATTTAAACTTCTCTTCCGGTTACTAACAGAAATATCTAAGTTATATAAATGAAAAAAAACGTTTATACAGTTTGTTAACCAAATTAAGAAAAAATTTTTAGTAGGACTATTCAAAGTTTTTACCACGAAATTGTTTTGGTAAGTTTTATTACCACAAATTCTAACTTAGACGTGTTCATATGTGTTCGTAGATTTTTAATTTCTTACTTGCATTTAAAATATAACTTAATCACTTTTTTCAAATCGTTGCATCGTTACGTGGTGAGATTCTTCTCGGGCGTTTATTTCCTTTCTTCCTTCGTGGGTGTGTCGGTTGTTGATAATCGTTGCACCGTTGGTGGCACTTTCTACGAAATCGATGTCGCTTAGATATTCATTTTCAACTTCTTGGAATCGTAATTTGATCTCGGTATAGGTAATTGACGACGGGTTTTTGGCTTGAAACCAACGTAGTTTAGTCATTAAGGATTATTTAGGATGAATATTTAGTTTTCAAGGGTAAAATGTAGGTAACAAAGGAAAACAAAATGAAATTAAAAGGAATAAAACAATAAGGAAATAGGGCTAATAGGCACATTGTTGTCGGAAACTGTTTGTATCCACTGGGGTTCAAGGCAATCATCTAGAGTTTCAAAAATGTAAGGTGGTTTTTTACCATTTTGGGGAGATAATCCTCCATATCTTGTCCATGCAGCTGGTATAAGCTGGTTTTCCATACTTCAATTTGTCAATACATGGATAAAGGATATATGGAAAGTCGTCGTCTTCAAGTTGACGGTCGCAAATGTTCAGGCTGATAGCTGATTTCTTATAGTGCTTTATGGTATGGGTAGGGTCGCTTTTAAACGTAAGGATCGTCTTGGATGAGTAACAATTGTATTTTTACTTATGGGGAATGTACTGAAGGTTTTCCTGTTTGACATATTATAGGACAGTTGGTCGCGAACTGTTTAAATGATCCTCCATTCAATACTTTTGTATGTAAACCCAAAATTTCTTTGTCATGGTAGTCACTAATATAACATATCTCCTCTTTGATATTTCGCAGGAAATAAAAGATTTTCCAAGTGTTTATTTCTAAAATGATGTTAGTTACTGTACATCAACTGAGCAGGTATAATTTACGTAGGCTGGAGTGATCACATTTATCTTGTAAACCTTGCAAAGTTTCTTGGTAAATGTAGTCCAAAAAATTGTGTTGTGACAAATACATTCGATGGGTAGCATATATAGTTGAATGCTAAAACATAATTTTTTTAAAATCAATATTTACAGAATGCAATATACGTTCTAAGGTACATTGAACTAGATCTACGGGTAATCTTTTTGCTGACACATTTTACAATTGTCTTACTTGTTTCATGGCGCATCTGTTTAATAAGACTAAATTTAATAATGGATCTATACAAATATTATTTTCTCCTCAAGCTTTCACGGAAATTCTGATATTTAAATTTAAAATTTTTTGGAAATCATTTGAGAACATCTTTTCAAGATGATTTTAATAAGTTAAATCGAACAGTAGGCCATCACTCAATAGAATGTCGTGTTCAATTTCAAGCACATTTGATCTTTTGAAAATAGTTTAAATTATATTCATTGTTTGACAAATATACTTATACTTCAAAATACTTTTACACTTAATGTTGTCTAAAACATTTTGTGGTTGCCTTATCTTAAAAATTATCTGTCTTGTAGTTTGATAAAAGTAACATTTGGCAATTTTCGATATAAATACGTTATTTTTATATCTGTTTTACTATCTTTACATTATTAATCAAAATTAACACTAATATTATCACAAACATGTTCGATTCTTTATACTAAACTTCATTTACGAAAATTATCTCTGTCATAATTCTATTTTTCAATTACTATTAATCTAAGTGTATAGCTATAGATCCTGGGCCACTTTTCTACTATACTTTTCTACGAGTGTTTCTGCTCAAGGTCATCACATTATACGTCCAAGTACATGGTTTATCAAGGTCATCATCTTCAAGGTCATCGGCCGTGGTAGTATCCTCTTCAAGGTCATGCTTGCACGAGTCCTTCAAGGTCACTAGAAAAGTTACTAGATTGATTGTACATCAATTTTAGTTATAACACTATGCATCTATTTAGTCATTGTCGGTCTCAACAGTCTATACATGTTTCAAGGCCACGAAAACAGGTGACGTTTTAAAACAGGTAGCCGTTTCCTATAAACGGTAGTTTTATAAACAGGTAGCGTTTCTAAAACAGGGGTCCGTTTAAAACAGATAGCTGTTTCAAACCGTTTCATACGAAGGCGATCTATTGTTCAGGTCGAGTTAATACATCTCAATTTAGAAATCAAGAACAAAGACGATGCATTGTTCAAGCCGACGGTTCAAAGTCTATGCTTATAATTTTCAAAGGTTACGTGAGAAATGAACAAAGACGATTCATTGTTCTGGTCGATTTATAAAAGTATGTAGATTGTTATCTCAATTCTAGGAAATCAAGAATAAAGGCGATCCATTGTCAACGCTTCAAAGTCTATGCTTATAAGGCAACACCTGATAACAAAGACGATTCATTGTTTGGCTGAGATAGCTTCTGAAATTCTATGAAATCAAGAATAAAGGCGATCCATTGTCAACGCTTCAAAGTCTATGCTTACAATTTTCAAGGTAAAGAACAAAGACGATTTATTGTTCAGGTCGAGTTATAAAAATAGATTGTTATCTCAATTAGGAAATCAATAACAAACGATGCATTGTCAACGCTTCAAAGTCTTGCTTATAAGGCACCTCTGAAACAAAGACGATTCATTTTTGGCTGAGTCAAACAAAATTCAAATCAAGCAAAGACGATTTGTTCAACCGACTTCAAAGTCTATGCTTACAACAAGGTGAGAAACAAAAATTCATTGTTCTGGTTGAGTTATAAAAATAGATTGTTATCTAAATACATCTCAATTCTAAATCAAGAACAAAGCGGTCCTTTCAACGCTTCAAAGTCTATGTTTACATTTTCAAAATAGAGAACAAAGACGATTCATTGTTCTGATTGATTTATAAAAAATAGATTGTTATCTAAATACCTTGATTCAAAATCAAGAATAAAGGCGATCCATTGAACGCTTCAAAGTCTATGCTTACAATTTTCTAGGTCACAAGAGAACAAAGACGATCATTGTTCAGGTCGAGATAAAATAGATTGTTATCAATCTCAATTCTGAAAAAAACCAAGAACAAAGAGGGTCATTGTCAACGGTTCAAAGTCTATGCTTATAATTTTCAAGGTGAGAGAACAAGACGATCTATTTTATGGATGAGTCATAGCTTCTAAAAATTCTGAAATCAAGAACAAAGCAATCATTGTTCAACGGTTCAAAGTCTATGCTTACAATTTTCAAGGTAAAAGAACAAAAACGATCATTATTTTGGCTAGCTTGAAATTAAAATCATGAATAAGACGATCATTTTCAACGGTTCAAAGTCTATGCTTAAATTTTGAAGGGGACAAAGACGATTAATTGTTGAGTCGTAGCTTATGAAAAGGTGATCCGAACTTATCCGACCTTGATCTTATCTCTATATAAGTAGATAAAGAACAGTCCACGTCAGTCGATACATTACAATCGTAAACAACAAATTACCTAAAGTAAAAAACTTTATTATTAATCACCAGTGTGTGCATCATATTTTACAATCACTAAAATTTTATTGTAAACCGGAATTTGTTAAACGTAAAAGTAACTTTATTGTAATCTGTCTGGCATTTTTTACAATCGTGACTAGAACCGTTGTGAAGAGCAATTTGTTAAAGTTCATTGTTACGTGTGTGTTTATTGCTAGCTATGAGTATGCCAAGTAGTAGTGAGATGGTTAATTTAACAAAGCGCATTGTTCCCTTATTGAAAACAAAAAGGAATTTGAGGCACATCCGTATAGTTAACACCAATATCAAGCTATTAAGATATAATTAAACATAAAATTTATTATGAGACCAATGAAGCTTGTTAAGCTTGAGCAATTTAGCATTGCTCAAGTGCTATCTGGTTAGATTGAGACGGTTAAAGAACGCTTCAGAAAGGTTGGTAGTGGAATTGTCAATAAAAAGGTATGCATAAATTACGTTGGTACCCCTAGACTCATGTTTTAATGGTAGGCTGCTTACAGGAATTATAATCAATATGTCAAACATTAAGGACCCTTTGATATTTTTACTAAAACTATAATAGTTTTGCACGTAAGGTGAAATTAATGTTAAGGCAATCTATGCTAAAGGTAAATGTGGTCTTATTGTAATTTCATGCAACCCCAAAATCATAGTATTGAGTTGAAGACTTTTGCCACAAAAATTGCGTTATTGATATTTCAACCAATATACGTGTCTGGTACAATGAAAACGTGTATGATAAGTTACGGATAAAATTAGAGGAGTTTTCCGAAAGGGATTCCGGTTGGGCAGTACATGAAGTCTTACATTTAAAAGTGAATATTAATAGCTATGTCCCATTTAGAGGCGGTCATTCAACTTATGTTAAAGTTCCACGCTTCATAGAAGTAAAGCATGCTGTTGTTAATGTTAAAAATAACGATGAATTTGCTTCCTGTGGGCCGTTGTTTCGGCATTATATCCCGTTTCACAGCATTCATATCGACTTCTAGTTATCCTCATTTTAGAGATGTTTTGAAGTATGATTCAATTCACTTCCCCATTCAGCTGGATGATGTAAAAATTTGAGAATAAACAACCTCGCAATTAATTTGTACTGCATAAATGGTAAAAAGTTGTACCCTTTGTATTGAGTAATCAGCAAAGCGATAAAGAACCCATAAATCTTTTAATACTTTCGGCAGGGGATGACACTGTATTACACCATTTCACATGGATTAAAAATATGTCAGCTTTATTTTCAAAACAGATATCAAAACATGGTCATAAGAAGTAATTTGTAACCGATGTTTGAATCATTTTGGTCTGATGTAGCTTTAGAAAACATTTAACATATTGCAGTCAACTTAATCAATGCTCTACTAGGCTGCCTACCGAAGCGGAAATGAATTTACAGTTCAAAAATTTTTGCATTCCAGGAAAAGGTGCCATTTGTCATTTATGCTGATTTAGAAAGTATTTTAGAGAAGTGTGCAAATGGTTTCGAAGGTAATACTCTATTTCACTCCAAACACACACCTTTCAGATTGCTTACTATTTGAAGTGTTCATATGATGATTCTTTATCTCGATTTAGGCTTTATAGAGGAAAGGATTGCATTCAATGGTTTGTTAACGAGCTTCAAAGTATTGCCATTGGGCTACCGAAATAATCAATCAAATTATTCCAATGGGTACTTTAAGTCTCAGTCAGGTTGAGCAATTTGAAAGCACCACGATTTGTCACATTTGTCGGAAACCATTTACTAATTCTGATATAAAAGTTAGAGACCATAATCATCTTACGGGAGCATTTCGGGGGGCGCACCAGGTATGTAACCTAAACTATACAACTCCCACATTCTGCCAGTTGTGTTCCATAATTTACAGGTTATGATTCTCATTTCATCATTAGAGAATTGGCTAGTGTTCCCGGTTTGATTTCACTACTGCCCATAAACAAAGAAAGATATATCTCTTTCACGAAGGTAATGGAAGCACCAAAATTAAGTTTAGATTTATTGACTCTTTCAGATTTATGAGCAGTAGTATTGAAAAGTTGTCAGACTATTTGGAGGATAGTAAAAAATTATTTCCGCGCTAGTTGCAACAATGAGGAGGAATTTTTCTAGTAGTTCGCAAAGGTGTGTTTCCTTATGAGTATATTGATACGTGGGATAAATTCGAGACCACGCTCCCCTAAAGAAGCATTTTTCAGTCATCTTAATAATGAGGGAATCAGTGATGAGAGTTTTGCGCATGCGGTTAACGTTTGGAACAAATTTAGTATTAAATCGTTAGGGAGTACTCGGATTTGTATCTAAAACAGACGTTCTACTTTTAGCAGATATTTTCGAGAACTTTCGGCAAACTTGTATAAGTACTTACGAGCTTGATCCTCTGCATTATTATACAGCTCCCGGTTTAGCATTCGATGCTATGCTTAAAATTACACAAGTAAAGTTAGAATTATTTACAGACATTGATATGCTAATGTTTATTGAGAGGGATTAGAGGTGGTGTAGCTCAATGTTCAAATCGGTATGCTAAAGCTAACAATAAGTACATGGGGAAAAATTTGATCCCACCTCCGAAAGTGTGTATTTAATGTACTACGACGTAATAATTTATATGGAGCCGCCATGTCAGAATTTCTACCATTTGGCGATTTTTCTTTTGTTGATGAAGCTAATTTTGAAAGTTTAGATTTAATAAACCATCCTGATGATTCGGAAATTGGGTATATAGTCGAGTGTGATTTAGACTATCCTATAGAATTACATGAGAGTCACAGTGATCTACCTGGCACCCGAACATATGGTTCCACCACGCCTGATTCCAAAATGAAAAATTACTGCTTACCCTGTATCCAAAACGTAATTATGTAATTCATTACAGAAATTTGAAAGTATATTTAAAATATGGATTGAAGTTGGTAAAAGTACACCGTATATTACGTTTTAAACAGTCCCCGTGGTTAAAAATATATAGATTTAAATACAGCCATGCGTCAGCAATCTCAAAATGAATTCGATAAAAATTTCTATAAATTAATGATTAATAGTGTTTTCGGAAGCTGATGGAAAATGTACGTAAGCATAAGGAATACGGCTAGTAACGAAATGGGAGGGTCGTTATGGTGCTCGTGCTTACATATCAAAACCAAATTTTCATAGTTGTACAATATTTGACAATGATATGCTTATCATTGAAATGAATAAGCTTGAAGTATATTTCAATAAACCTATATATGCGGGATTCTATGTTTTAAACGTTTCAAAAACTTTTTTATATAATTTGCATTACGGTTACACGCTACCCAAGTTCCATAATAATGCTAAGCTCTTGTACACGGATACAGATAGCCTCATATACGCCTTTTCGGTTCCCGATATCTATGCATGTATTAAAGAGGACATTGATAAATTCGATACATCTGATTATAGTCCCGACAACATCTTTGGACTCTCATTAGTAGATAAAAAGGTCCCCGGCTTAATGAAAGATGAAAATCATGGCAAAATTATGGTTGAATTTGTAGGACTTCGGCAAAAATGTATGCTTACGCGGTTGATGAAAAGGTTGTAAAAAATCAAAGGGTTCTACCACGCAAGCGTGAGGAGATCACGATTAATGATTATAAACAGGTTTTGTTTGATGGTGGCGTAATAAGGCGCTATCAACATCTCATAAGATCAAAGAAACATGATGTTTTACCATTAAACAAAATAAAGTCATACTTAATCCTTATGACGATAAACGCTTAGTAAATTTTGATTTCACTGATACTAGACTCTGGGGGTACAACTTTCAGTAAAAAATGATCATTCTTCAGGACAGCTTACAGGAATAACTGCACTATAGTAGTGATCAAATCTACAGAAAGTACCTGAAGCGTTCTTTGGCCTCACCTGAAAGCTATACATTTATATTGAATATATTGCAACATATTGTTATTCCTGATGAGTGTTTAAACTGGTGTGCTATAAACTCAAAGTGTGCAAATGAAGTAATTATTAAGACATTATTTGATAGAAACATTAGCTTAGACAATACCATTAAAAGTTTTACGAACTTGTGTACCGATAAAGGTTCGTTAACCTCTAATGATGTAAATAGGATTTTAGATGGCATGAATTTACTTGGTGACATACCCTTAAAATGTACATATACAAGTTATTATGGGGTGATTCATTGTGTATAAATGCTAGCGTACAAAATATTGTTTATAAAGACACTTCTTATTATAAGTGAATGTATCGAGACAGCAGCATATTATGCTAATTACAAGTGCCTCACTATTTTAATTGAAGTATTTAGAACAAAACATTACATATAAGTTTCAACCGTGGGAAAATGAGGAACACCACAAAATTTACCGCTGGATTTTGGAAAACATTGAGAAAGGTGATTCCTGCTTGGGATGGACATGTGGACCAGATTCGGGAATATGGCCGTCTAGTAATTTAAACGATTATAGAAATACTTTAGGTTTACTATATAAGATGATGTAATATTTAAAAAATACAATTATAATTTTTATGTGGTTTTAATTCATCTAAAAGTTACAATCCCTACAGCTATATTATAACTAAATCGTCTTTATTGATCCATGATCTTTCATCCAATCCCCACCACTTTACGAATAACTTGTTATTCTTGGAGCGAAGCACTTTTTCCACAAGGTACACATCCGGATACTTTGTTTTCTGTAATTCATGTTCATAAAAGCCTCCCAGTACAGGTGATCCTTTCATGTCCTCCAACATGTAGGTGGTTGGGTTAGTAATGCAAACTTTCACAATCTTGAATAGTTCACTTGACCAATTGGGGTGTATCCTTTAGCGAAAATACTTTTAAACTTACTGATTCGTACTATGTCACCCACACAATAACGATTCCTATCAACTATTTTTATGTGAGTGTAAGCCTCTAGCTTTGTATGATTACCGACATCTTTGGGCTTCATTCCTGTAGTTCTATGCTTACGATTGTTATAATCCATCGTTACGGTGTCAATTGTATCAATCCATTTATATTTACCCTGTAGGCTGAATGACTTGTATAGGGCAGACTTAATGGTCCTGATCACTCGTTCCGCAATTGCTGCCTTCTTTGTACTATAGGTGGAGTAATGGTTGACTCCATAACGCTGCATTAGTTTAGTGAAATGGTCATTGTAGAATTCTTTTCCTGCATCTGTCTGCAAATTGGAAGGTTTCCGACCCGTTTTGAAGATTGCCTGCATGGCCTTGGCAACTTCAAGCCCGTTTTGTTTTAATCCTTTGGTCCACAAGTATTTCGAAAACAGTCAATAACTACTAAAATATACTTTAGCCCTTATTTTGTTTGGCATATGTGTTAAATTCAGCCAAATCTGCTTGCCAGAGGTCATCATATCCCTTAATTATTGTGCGCCTTCGTTTAAAATTTTTCTTGCGGGTTTGTGCAATTCATTGACGAGTTGTAATTTGGACATGATCCACAATTTCTTTAAGTTGATGTAGTTTTTCCTCCAACACTAGATAAGCGTTAAAGTTCCCTTTAACAGCTTTCTGAATTGCTTGCAGACAAAAATCAAGGTATCCTTTACTTATAGCATCACCATCTTCTTCCGGATCCGCCAACTGTGTCAAACGGTTTCCATCCAAATTCAACCTTGTCGATAAATAATATTGCTTGGTGATGACATCTTGAGGATCTATGGGGTTGGCAACATTGCTGAGTCTCTTATTCTCGATATCGAATTGATTATCATCAATAAGTTGAAACTGGGGGGTTAATTTCTTAAATTGATACTGGGCATGTGACCGTCCAAATTTATCAAGGGGCATGCATTTTAGTTATGATATGTCGACATCAATGCAGTCTAATTTATATTGTTCAGAAAACTAGTGTTTGGTCTTTCAATGTATCCATCTTCATACAATTCCTCTACAATTGATATTATATCGTTTACGACACCGGTGTTTCCAGCCAATTTTCTGCCCACAATACTTCTAGATCACGAATTAGTTCATGTACATCATTCCAATACTTATATTCAATCGGCCTGTTTGTTAATTCCTTAAAAACATAGCTCCACCTCCCTGAGTTGTGGGTGATGACAGCAAGGGTTTAATTATTTGTGTATACTTTTGCTGCGGTTCCTCGAATCTGTCCACTTCATCATAATCTCGCCTTGCAACATTCGTAGCTACTAAAATACGTTTATAATTCTTTCTATCCTTTGAATTTACTAGATTTAAATCGGGTTCATTCATAATAAGCAGATCATATAAACCTGGAGTCCCTTTATACGTGACACCATTAATGATCATATCCTTTCCTTTAATTGTGATGGGGTATTACCAATTGCCATTTGTCTGTTTTGGCGTCGTAGTGGACTCCATAAGTGTGATCAATAGCACCTTCAAGATCCCTCATAATACGTTCAACATATATACGAGGTAATTCGTGGTACTGCTCGAGAAATTCTTCAGAGATGTGTTCATTACAGGAATCACCTGCGATACTAAGAGGTTCTTCCTCCTCGGCATTAATCTCTCCTACGACAGATGTTTCTAGGAAAGATGGTGTACGAGGAGGGGATTTATTTGAAACAACGGAAGCTGAGCTAGGGGCTTGTCTTCGTTGCTAATGAGTGTGCTGCGGCTAGTAGTAGCATGTTTTCTTCGAAATATGAACAAAGGCGAGTTTTGGGTTTAACGGACTCCTTTGTTTTTATCAGGATGCATTTTATTCGCTATTTCAGTTAGGGGTTCTATTAGAGGTTTATAAGTACTTTCAAACGTTCTTTCATTATCAATGCTGGCAGTTTTAAGACTGTTGTATTTCTGCTGTATTATTTTACGAGCCTGAATAATTTTCGCTTTAATATCATCTCCTTATTATCCATTGTAGCAAAATTGCTGTTAATACCTAAACGGATGTGTAACTAGTAAACCACTGAAATCAGGTTAAGGTATTATATATTCATCAAACCTTTTCCTATAGCGACCATTATTGACTTCCTTTATTTATGACTATGAACCCAAACGGATCTATCCAGCACTTTGAACAATATCCGAAACAATGTCATGCTTATGGTGGGGCTTATTGATCCTCATACACATGTTTTAGGTTTAATTCATCTTGCTCAAATAATATAATTAGATTCGCATTGTCACGAATTAATTGCTTTGGAATTTTACTGTAAGTTTGACCCAAATAGAAACAATCAATATCGTTATGTCTACCCATAGAAAAATATGCCCTTATGTTATTTTTTTTCACACGATATCATCAAAGATAAAGATAGAGTTTGCTTTTGCACAATTCGGTTCAATCACATCTTGATTATCCGAACGTAAAGTAACCTATATCCTTTATCGGAAGTAGGATTTCCTGTAAAAGTTTGTACTTGTTTTGATTTAATGACTTGGGTATACGTATACATGTTTAAATTTCAAACCATTTTTCTCAGTAAGCAAACTAATCATTGCGTTTGTTTTGCCGCAGTTGGAGGGCCAATATAATGCCACGTATACTATTGGGAAATCCCATGTTTTGAAGTACCAGACTTTTCATCAAAGTCATGATTTTGAATTGGGTTTTGTTTCTGCCAACTACTTTCATCTTTGAGGATGAAATAAACTAAACGAATAATAACAACATTTTTTTTTATATACACAGGTTATAATTTTTCACTTCTCCGGTGAGTGGGTTGTACTGCACAATAGCATCGTGGAGAATAAGACCATAGCAACGATTCCATTATCGAAAGGTGTTAGAGATTCCATTTCCAATTTGATGTCTACTGTTGAGTTTTTGGATTCATTCTGTTTAGAACAGTCCATTACAAATACTGGACATGATTTGAATTCGGTGTAGTTGAATAACATCTGTATTATCTTCATCATAGTAGTCACATCGGAAGTTCAAAAATTGCGATAGGCAGGTATGTATTGGTTAGCACTGAAGTTCAAATGCATTGCTTCATAGGGATAAACTCTGAATTCAGATGTACTTTAAGGTTCCTGATGTTAATGTGATTTCCGGCTCTTCAGACTTTGTGTACCTTTTACCTTGTTGGAATGCAACAATTATCCAGCGGTTTTTCCAGTTGCGTTGACGTTTTATTGGCCATATATCAGGGTTGCTTGTTTTAAAGCAGGTAATTCATATAACTCCCATTGACGAAATGGAACAGTAATAATAGAATTCTTATTTTCAAACAAGTCCAGTTTCGCGGCATCACTAAGGGTTAAGTGTGGTACTTTCCATTGAATTTTATTTAGGTTATTTCCGCATCAACGTCACCATAGTAGCAGTTTGTATCGCTTCTAGATCGAATTAAAATCAACTCTTGACGCATATTCACGATCATTGACGATAATCCTCCATTATTCCAAATATGTGGTTCAATGGTATGCATACTGTAAAGATTTTCTCCATTTCTCATCGAATTCTACTTGTAATGGTTCTCATTCTTTGGTGACCCCCAAATGGCTTAATGCTTTGCTCTTGCTTCGTATAAAAATATATCCTTTAAGTGTAGATGTTATGCCTGGATTTCGGCAAACGTCCACTCTTTGACCCCTAACTCATAACGAATCTCTTCGAAAAGGAAGTTAATTATTGGTTAATTTTTCAATAATAATCTTGACAAAAAGAAACCTCCCTTTTAATTGTTTGAATAGTAAAATCTTAAAAGTTTTTTTGTTAATAAATATTATCTTTTCAAGATTTTAAATTTTACAAAACAAAAATTTGTTTTTGAATCTGAAAAATACCACGAAAATGAACCTTTTTGAAAAAAATTTAATCCTAATGTAATTAAAAATTTTAAAAATTAACAAAGTAAAAACCCTTATACAAATTTCATTTGCTAAAAGTATCTGTTATAATTTAAATGGAAATATTTGCTTAAAATATAAACAAAGCAAAAAAAAAGAAAGTAATTTAAATAAAATGGATTAAAATAGAAACAGTTCTTTAACGCGTAAAATCTGTGATGTAGAATCGTCAGTCAAATAAAATTTAAAATCAAATTTCTAGTAAAAAAAAAGAAAAATTTGAACAGGAATCCTTGTTATTAATAAATGGATTTATCGACGTTCATTCTGATATAAAAATTGTTTCTAGATTAATCTTAAAAAATGATTTAAAGAATATTTAAAAGAAATACAATTTAAATTGATTCAAAATATCCCAACTTTGCATCGTTCAAATTACAGTATGTATAATTTTGATAAGGTAATGAACTAGATTTCCTCACCTACCTAAATTTTTCAGCTGATAAAAACTTGAATAATCCTTAAATTGTAACAATAATATATTATTACAATTTTGTGTATAAATGGAAGTATTAAAATAAATGATCTTTTATATGATTTCTTTTAATCATTAAATAATTTCATTACATGGTTAATTAAATTTCTGTTCAAATTTATAAATTTCCTAGCTTTGTAACATATCATCGAGGGGAGTTAATGGTTAAAGAAAAATAAATTTTAGCGTTAATATATTACCTCTTGATTGACTGATCAATTTTGTTAAATTTTTTAAATCATTGTCAAAATTAATTATAAATGTTTTTGTTTGTATAAACCCCTATCCCACATAATTTTTTATGGACAAATTGATAAGCTTTAGATAAGTTTAAAAAAATTATAAAGTTTTTTGCGACTTTAAGCAATTTTGATCGTTCAAGTACTTGATTGATATTAAAATGTACTACTATCGTTTACAAATTTTTGGTATTCACATGCAAGGTACTTAAAATCCATCATAGATAATATTTTCACGAATATCAATTAGAAAACGTTACGACGAAATAATTTTTATCAGACCATTATGGTTTTTCAATTAAATGATTATGTTGATAAAATTAATGTAAAATTCAGACCATCACTGAGAAGTTTTTCCCATAATTCTTTAATTTTTTTCTTACTAACTATAAATGTGAATAAATTTGAACGTTTTATGAATCATATTTTATCGTTTTTAAAGAATGTTTTCATTAAAAAGTTAAATAGGAACATAAATTAATGGTATAACCTACATAGAAAATTGTTATTTTCCATTTATCGAACTTTTTTCTTATTGGATTTGAAATTAACTTTAATAATTACAAAATATGCTGAACTCCATTAAAATCGCCCTAACTAAAATATCAAATTCAAATAATAAAAATGAATTTGAATTTATTTAACAAATTGTAATAATGATCATTGACCAATAAATTTACAGCTGATCAGTGGAAAACATTTTTGTTGTATCAAAATATATTACTCCTAAAGGCAGACCCAAATTGATCCGTTATCTTTTTTATATTGTTATTTGCTAATTTGTTTTGTTTCATAACTTATAATGATGTCAAAAGCATTTATCTACAGAACTAAATGTTGAACTCAATTTTGCTTATTAAAAAGAATATTCACACCTTATTGGGTTTAACCCATTAATTAACAATTGTTTCAAATCAATTTCTAATTGTTTAAAGGTCCATTGGTACTACCTCTTTTAAGAATATACAGAATATGTCAAAAACCTATTTCTATAGGCCTTTTTTTCAAGTAATCAACTTTAAAACGAATTAGAAAAATTTGAAACGAATTTTTTTTACTATAACCAATTATTTACGGAACCAGCAATGCCCTTGAATTTAAAATAATTAATTAAATGTTTGAGGAAGGTCAATTTATTTATTTTTTGGCAACTTTGATTCAGTGAATAAATTTGCTAAAAATAAATACGGTTTAAATAGGACCAGTGTCAACATAATTATCTAATGAAAAACGTTAAATTTGTATTCTAGTAACAATTAAAAAATTCTCAGGGCCTTATTTTTTTATATATATATAAATGAATGCCTTATTATTTAAATTAAATAATTATTTCAATTTTCTTTTGATGATACTACTCTTTTTCAAATTACTTTGACATGTTTCTCCTGCATGTTGCTTAACCATTAACATGGTTCAATCTAACGATCTAGTTTTAAATAAAGATAAAACTCAGAATGGTGTTTTTAAGAACATCCTTAAATATGAATTCTTTCTTAGGTATGAATGGACACTACTTCTTAACAATCAATAAATCATATTATAAAAAAACATTTTGCATTACGCCTACGTCTGTTTCAATAAATTTTAAATTGCGTATTTCCTTTGTCATTATATTTATACAATTTAAAAAAATTTTGAAAAAGAGCGATTCGTGTTGTAGATCGTCTCCAACGCTTACTGTAATCCTTCGAAACTTTGTAATGACCATGTACTCGTTATTTGTTTTGTTTTGTTTATGTTTTCAAGAATAATATTCCTACTTTTGAAATATAGTCAAATACATTCTTATGAGACTAAAAGATAACCATTGTAATTTAATTATCTAAGTCACAAAATGGATAATTTCCTGTTAAATTTTTTAATGCACTGCCTACCAATGTAAATTTATCTTTTAGTCAATTTAAATCAGTATTCATTTAAAGAACCCTTATATAATATAAACGACTATTTTTATTCATTTTAATCAGTGGCCATTTTGTATTTTGATAATTTTTGACAAGTGTAAATATTGGTGAAATAAGCCACAATAAATATTATTATTATTATTATTATTAAGTTGCATGATTTTCTTCTTCTTTCTTCAGCTTACCTTCTATGTACAGAAAACTATCATAAGTATTAATTAGATCCTGACTTTGAATTAAAATGCGTATTTCTTCGGAAGGTCCATTAAAAGCCATACAAGATAGGTGTGAATATCTGATTTAATTATAGCATCATCAAAATGTACGTTTTGAAAGATGTTTAATGATTCAGTCATTGTAGATGCAATGAGGGTTGATGAGTAGTTAAAGATTTACTAAAGGGATGATGTCTTTTTATGAATTTCTTTCAAACCTATAAATTAATTGTTATTAATTATGCCTTTTACAGTTTGTTTACTTCATATATTTAAGGCACTATAAAGCTTTCATTGTTATACAAAGAAAATCCTTGTTCACATTAAATCTTGCATTTTTAAATTACATCTGAGATGAATCTAATTCGTGCAATATTGAAATTTGCATAGTGAAGTTTTACTTTGGTTTGTACAAAATGGTACATTTCAGTTAATAATTCTAGAATAAAATGATTAATAAACATTGAGGAGTTTGTAAAATTTCAATATTTCTTAATATAATTTTAATAATTAGTTTAAGTAATCGACAACACAGAACATAGAAGTATAGGATGTTTGTTATCGTTTATGAGTTAATTCAAGTTTTCATTTAGTTTTGTAAGTTTATATTAAACAATATTCCCTAACGACATGTAAACAGGTTGTGGTTGACAAAATAATGTTAAAACTAGATTTAGGCTGGTATCAATGTCCAATTCACTTGTACGCAGCCAAGATTTGTGAAAACATTCGTATTTGTGCGTTAAACATATTTGTGCAAAACTTATGAAAAAAAACAAGCACATTAGTGAGTGACTATAAAACATGAATCATCAGCAGTTCTGGGATTAATGTGTTTAATCAACAGTTTATGACCTTAAACTATTGACAATATTAACACTAGTCAGGAAACTTATTTACCTGAAAGTGATCTATAAATTAATTTGACTTGAACATTAAATTTAAACACTTACATTAACAATTATTGTGTTTAAAAGTTGAAATTTAACATTAAAATTATAGACAAAATGAGGTTATTATACCTCCAATAAATTTTTAAAAGTATTTTAAAAGACAATTTATAGCAAATAAATTAGTAGAGGTAAAATAGTAGGTAGCCTCAATTTCATGTTATAATTCCTTATATTTATGTCCATTTTGTTAATTTTAGTTTGTAAGAGTTTTGGTAGAATTTAAGTAATTTTCCTTTCAAATTGGCCGTAGGCATGTTTAAGATATATTTGGGTTAAGCATCCCTATTCATTAGAGGTAATGGCCTGTAAAATTCTAGAATTAGTGTAAAGTTGATAAATAAGGGTAAAATTAACATAGTTATTAATTAGATTTAGATCATGTTTTTAATTAAAGATAAAATTATGAGATTATGGAAATGTTTTAGATTAGAAATGTTAAACAGGAAAGTTATAGGGCTTTAAAGAATTATCAATTTAAAATTACAATAGCCAATAAGAATTCAGCAAGTATTTGTCGTAACTATGAAAACATTCGAAGATTTGGTTGTCAATAGAATCATATAAATACAAGTGGTTTAGCTTCACAAACTCTCTTGATTTTATCTTTGCAACAACTTGCCAAAAGCTGTTAAAATTTTTGAAAATAATTTTAAAACAAATTAATGTCACTTGTAAATAACAAAGTGCGATTTAGTATCGAAGTGGTCACGAAACAAGTGATAGTTTTGTTCGTGAAATAATTTAAATTAAGGTTAGTTTACCTTTTCAACCACAAATCGGAAGTTTTCGTTACGTTATAAAAATATTTCCGCAGTTCGACTTTGTCCATATTAAATTTTATATTTGTATGTTGATGTGCATATTTAATTGTGTTGTCTTCAAGTTTTATTATCATTATACACCTTGTGTATCAAAAGTGTGTTTGATTTCAACAACCATCAACGATCCATGCCTTTCAAAATTTATTTTGAATGTAATTAATAAAGAAGTGATGAGCCTAAAACAAAGATTCGTGAATATTTAATATTAATAGTGAAACTACCTAAGTGATTAAGCTGGTTATTTAAAAGAAAACTCTGGATGTTCGAGAAGCAGAATTGCAGTTCGCAGGAGCTGGTGTCTTCAATCATCTTCACAGCAGTAACCCACGAAGGAGGACATTTTATGTGAGTACTTTGTTGACATTGATACTTTATTGGTATGTTTATAATTTCTATCCTTTGTAATAACCATATGTGCAACAACAGGTATACATGTCAAAGGAATGTTATTTGTTCTAATAATTTATATGGTTTATATTAATTGTGTTTTTTTATTATTCAAACGTCGTTATACTTGCTTGTATGTCGAATTTCACTTTCTTTATGGTCAAAGCATATGGTTGCGTATTCACAGCGCATGCTCACGTATATTTTAAATGAATTTTGTTATGTACAGGGTATAACGCAGATATCTATGCGAATTAAAAATTATAATTCAATTTATTTAATCAATTCAGATGTTATAAAATAAATAGGACATTAACTCAATGTAATTTTAATCATATTTACTATGATTATTATATTCAATCAAATAATATAAATCAAATTCATGATCATTTATTTTACAATATTAAAAGTAAGTTCCTTCTAAATTTTGATCCTATCCCTGTTACATGAGTCTCATTGTTCTACCGGATATTCTTATTTTATAACTATAATAATAATTTAAAAATTAATTAAAATTAATATAAATTAAATCAACATCATTCCATATTAGTGTTAAGGGGGGAATATCAGTGCAATACATATTAAGTATTACTAAGTATGCGATGTAGTTTTGGCAAGTTTTAAAGTGATTAAAATAATTTTTAAGAATGCAGATGCATTGTGTTTTATACAAAGAAAGTCTTTATTAGCTTGAATATTACATTTTTTATACATTCCTACAAATTTTAAGAATGCAAATGCATTAGTAACAAAGAAAACCCATTGTTCAATAAACAAATGTATTCAGCTTCACGTGTTAAGCGGAACATATCATTGTGAAAGAGATAGACATTAAAGTAAACTTCATTCAAGGTCTCTTACACATAACAAATTTAACATTTCTTAGAGATACATTAATATTTTAATTCTATTAAAATGTACGCTTTGAAACACGTTTAATGATTTGCTCACTCAGAACTTTCAATCCAATTGATGTTAAAAGTATTTCTCTGCAGATGTTAACTGCAATGAGGTTGATTGGTCTTTTGTATGGAATTGTCCTGTGATTAATTCGCAGACCCATGTTCTTTTAGTTCTAAGCGTACTGTGAATGGTTCACTTTCACCAAAGTCTATTAACTCACCCTTTTGATTTGTCAATTTGATTGTTATATTACTGATTATGTCTGTGTTTATTTATAAATATTGAGTGTTGGTTGGAACTTTATCCAAACGATAGCCGAGGGTACGGAAACGTTAATTTCGTATATTACCTTTGCAGATTTACCGTTTCGATAAGATCCTTTATAATGTTGCACTACTGCAGATTAGTGTGTTTAATTATTTGGATGTCTAACGCAGATGTGGAGAACATTCGCTTTTAATATTCTAGGCTCAAACCGAGCATGCGACCAATGCTACTCTCTTTAGTAAAATCGATCTCAAATGAACTGTTTATCTCACACTTAAGCGTATTGTTGTTTGCCTAATGAAAATTTTCTGTGGGTATCTTTGATTTCAAGTAAGCACTAATTTCATCTAACTCATAGGCACCGTGTGGAATATTAATCACTGCAAATGAGATGAATTTGTTCTAAAATAAAATCTATCGTTGCCCGTATAAATGTTCTAATGCTGTTGCACCGTAAATCCCACCAATCCAACAACGTATTTCTTCTCCAAATCTAGCTCTACGGTGGGTAGAAGTTAGCTAGCTATGTTACCAACACCTTCTAAACTGAATGTTATTTACATAACTGAGAACATTTAAGGTTATGTCGATTATTTATATAGAAATTGTAGGCATAGGTGCCCAAATAATGCTATTAAATTCTGATCTTGATTATAATTATAAAAATTTGCATCCCCGAAAGTAGTTAATCGCTTCAACTGGTGGTCGAAGATTACCGAAACTATCGTAATACCATACCTTTTCACCACGCTTTTTGTAGCAAACCCGATGTGTACCCGGTCCACTCTGACTATCTAAGTTGATGATTCCAGATTCATTTTTCTGTGGTAATTTGGGCAGGCTATCTCTCATAAAATACCCTAAAGTATGGTACATCTTTTGTGTATTTCTTTAAATCAATATCTGTTAACGCTCTTTCGGGTAATCTACTCAGTTTTTTGGAAACGGTTTTAAGTATAATGCACCACCAGATTTGTATGGTTTTAGATAAAATGCGCCACCAGCGATCGATTCCATCATGCGATTATGGCGCGATGTCTCCTCTTACATTTTTTTGGCATTTTTTGCATCATTGACTGCTTTGGCAATTCCCGATGCTCCACCAGCTAAAGCACCGATTGCTGATAATCCTGCGAATAACGGAATAAGAAATGGTAACCTCCTTGTTTAGGTAAGGGAATTACTCTAGGAACTTTAATGTTTTTCTTCCCCCCCAACCTTTTTACTACACGTTTTGCCGTTCACAGTGTTGACTTTATTGTGTCAGTGAAATCTCCGTTAGCTTTCATTTCTTTAGCTATTGTTTTCGTACATGCAATAAACTTTCACCATTCTTCTTCTTGGACCGACGTTTAAACCCCATTCCAAATTTTCTTTGCCTTCACGGTGGTACCGACTGCTAAAGCTGCAGCTCGTTCACCTAACGTTGCGTCTGCCGATTTAAAGCGTTCCCAAGCTTTTCTTCTAAAATTTTATCTGCTCTATGTCGACTTTCTAAATCTTGGTAGTCTCTATATCTGATATCATGCAGTTTGCACTGCGCATCTAATTGATTAATACCGGGGTCGCCGCGTGCTAGTCGTTTCTCTAATTTTGTACCGGGACCACAATACTGGTAACCAGGTAAATGTAATTCACCAGAAGTTTATTGATTAGTATTCACTAAACCACCTGCACTTTCCGCTTCTTACCTATCATTGTTCACCTTGAGGGATAGGCAGGGTATTTATACCTAAAATCATGTAAAAACTTTATTTTTAGTAAATGCTATACATTAGATAAGCAGGGCGATAGTACAATATTTCCATTAAGCATACAGTGTTATGTGAATTAATATTATACTTGGCATTTATAACATCATGAATGTCTTTATAAATGTCGTCATCACCGAATTCCTTCTCACGAAAACGACGGTAGTCAACCACTTGTCGTATGAATTTTCAAGAAACACACCAGATTGTAAGATTCAAGAAATTCCAATCTATAGCTTATTATATCCTTCAAATCGAATAGTTCTTCTATGTTATAGGCATTGAATGTACACGAACAACAGTTGTAGTTTTCTATCATAACAGTTTTCAAAATTCTCTCATATCCTTTAAGCAATTCCCAATTGTAATAAATACCGAGATTGCTAGATAGAGATTCGTAATCTTGCTCATGTATTATATCCTCCTCGTTTACATGTGACCAATCAATTTGGCTTTCAATTTCTTGGGATCGGAAAAATTGTATTTCTACATATGAATACCATCTTAAAAGTTCATTCATTCCTTCACGTCTAATACCACGTTGTTGCACATCCCATACGCACTACTGGTGCAAGGTTAAGTGTGTACTGTATCCAATTTCAATATGCGTATGGTTCGATAGTTTATAGGAAGCACAATCGATTAAGTATTCATTAGCTGCCTGTTTATACACCTCAGCCCTATATTGAAATGATGATGACCAGTCAGAATAACCTTCATCTTGTTTCTTCTCATTTTTGCTACTACTACTGCTACCATCACTATTTTGACAGCATGAACAATAAAATGTTAAATTATTATTCATATTGTTACTACATGAAGTATCCAGGAGCGATTTTATTGCTTTTTTCATGACTTTACTTGTCCACAACCGCACTACGACTAAACGCTACGAAATGAACATGTTTACATATGGTTGGAGTAATGTTACATGATCCAGCAAAGGCATGTTAAGTCCCACGTATATTTACTTAAATCAATTTTTATCTGTATATTGTGGTTAATAAAGTCTTATAAAACACGTTTTACTTGTTAGATGACCTAATCAGTCTGAACAATGCATCGTCTTTGTTCTCAGAATTTCAGAAGCTACGACTCAACAATAGATCGTCTTTATTCTTTTACCTTGAAAATTGTAAGCATAGACATTGAAGCGTTGACAATGGATCACCTTTGTTCTTGAAAGAGATGTATTTAGAATCTATTTTTATAAATCAACCAGAACAATGGATCGTGTTTGTTCATTTCTCAAAGGTGTGACCTTGAAAATTGTAAGCATAGACTTTGAACCGTTGAACAATGCATCGTTTTTGTTCTTCATTTCTCAGAATTTTAGAAGCTATGACTCATCCATAATAATAGATCGTCTTTGTTCTCTCACCTTGAAAATTATAAGCATAGACTTTGCACCGTTGACAATGAGCCCTCTTTGTTCTTGGTTTTTCTCAGAATTGAGATGTAGATAACAATCTATTTTTATATCTCGACCTGAACAATAGATCGTCTTTGTTCTCTCGTGTGACCTAGAAAATTGTAAGCATAGACTTTGAAGCGTTGGCAATGGATCGCCTTTATTCTTGATTTCTCAGAATCGAAGTGTATTTAGATAACAATCTATTTTTTTTTATAAATCAACCAGAACAATGAATCGTCTTTGTTCTCTCATGTGGCCTTGAAAATGATAAACATAGACTTTGAAGCGTTGGCAATGGATCGCCTTTATTCTTGATTTCTCAGAGTCGAAGTGTATTTAGATAACAATCTATTTTTTTTTATAACTCAACCAGAACAATGAATCGTCTTTGTTCTCTCAAGTGGCCTTGAAAATTGTAAGCATAGACTTTGAACCGTCGGCTTGAACAATGCATCGTCTTTGTTTTTGATTTCCTAGAATTTCAAAAGCTATGACTCAGCCAAACAATGAATCGTCTTTGTTATCAGAGGTGTGGCCTTATAAGCATAGACTTTGAAGCGTTGACAATGCATCGCCTTTGTTATTGATTTCCTAGAATTGAGATAACAATCTATTTTTATAACTCGACCTGAACAATGAATCGTCTTTGTTCTTTTACCTTGAAAACTGTAAGCATAGACTTTGAAGCGTTGACAATGGATCGCCTTTATTCTTCATTTCATAGAATTTCAGACGCTGACTCAGCCAAACAATGAATCGTCTTTGTTATCAGAGGTGTTGCCTTATAAGCATAGACTTTGAAGCGTTGACAATGGATCGCCTTTATTCTTGATTTCCTAGAATTGAGATAACAATCTACTTTTATAAATCGACCAGAACAATGAATCGTCTTTGTTCATTTCTCACGTAACCTTTGAAAATTATAAGCATAGACTTTGAACCGTCGGCTTGAACAATGCATCGTCTTTGTTCTTGATTTCCTAGAATTGAGATGTATTAACTCGACCTGAACAATAGATCGCCTTCTCGTATGGGGGAAACGGTTGCGAAACAGCTATCTGTTTTGGGAAACGGACCCCCTGTTTTAGGAAACGGCTACCTGTTTATAGGAAACGGCTACCTGTTTATAGGAAACGGCTACCTGTTTTAGGAAACGTCTACCTGTTTTGGGGGCGTGGCCTTGAAACATGTATAGACTTGCTTGAGACCGAGGGCAATGACCTTCAGGAATAGATGCATATAGTGTGTGGGATAACCTAAAATTGATGTGGACAATCAACAATCTAGTAACTTTTCTAGTGACTTTTCTAGTGACCTTGAAGGACTCGTGCAAGCATGACCTTGAAGAGGCGGGGTTACCTACCACGTGGCCGAGGTGACCTTGAAGATGATGACCTTGATAAACCATGTACTTGGACGTAGGTAATGTGATGACCTTGAGCAGAAACACTCGTAGAAAAAGTATAGTAGAAAAGTGGCCCAGGATCGGCATAGCTATACTACTAATCTATAAACTATTATATCTTACTTATCTCTTTCAAAAAAAAAAAATAATACTTGAACTCTTTATCAACTTATTATTTCATTAACTTTTATTCGTATAGTTTAAATTTGTTTTCACCATTTATTTTTGGCGTTCAAGGTATAAAATAATGAAACTAAATCACTTAGAGATAGATTGGTTGTTTGTATTAACTGAAAAAAAAAATTATTTCCCATTGTCGACTAGGAGAAACTATGAATTTCCAAAATTTTATGAAGGTCTATCTCGGAGACGAAGATTTACTACTCGTTTCCTTGAATCACCTTTAAACAATTTGACGTAAAACGGTCTTAAACCATAATATGCAATTGCGACCAAAGTGCAATTGACATCCGTGACGTCAATTTTTTCTACTCAAAATTCACTTAAATCGCGATATACTCATAAACATACTTCACTTTAAATCAATAATTAATATACATACCATTAATCCAATAAATTTTTCTTCTTAACTTACTTATATTCGTTATTTTCCATTGTT
>JARFJB010000285.1:2540000-2552476 GCA_036346205.1 Vesta saturnalis | reverse complement strand
CACCAACACACAACACAAACACGACACACAGACACAACACGACACGCACACAGACACACGACACCAACACACGACACACAGAACAGACACACAACAGACACACAAACACACGACACCAACCACGACCACAGACACGCGCACGCACCACGCTTGCAGAGACACGACGACACAGACACAACGGACACGACACAGACACAGACACAGACGACACACGACGACACACACGGTCACGACACGGACACGACTCGACACCACACAGACACGACACGAAGACAGACACGGACACGACACAGACACGGACACGACACAGGCATAGCACGAACACGGACACACACGCACACAGAACGACACGACACGACACAGACACGGACACGGACACAGACGCGATGCGACGTGTCGCGTCGCATCACGACACGACACGACTCAGACACAGACACGCACAGACACGACACGACACGGACACGACACGGACACGGACACGACACGACGGACAGACACGACACGACACAGACACGGACACGACACGATACGGACACGGATACAGACTACGGACACTGAACACGAGCACTGACACTGAAACTGGCACGACACACGCACACACTGACACTGACACGACAACAATGACACGGACACGAGACGGACACGACTCGTACACGGACACCACACGGACATGGACACGGATACGGACACGGACACGGATACGACACGGACACGACACGGACACGTGCACACGCATCATGCGCACCCCTGCACCCACCCCGCACCGCACACCACACACACGCACACACACACACACGCACCACAACGCACCATACGCACACGCACACACACACACGCACACGCTCGCAGCACGCACACCACACCACGCACGCACTCAAATACGCACGCACGCACATATGCATGCGCATAGGCACGCACGCCCGCCCGCACGCACACACGCACGCACGCACACACACAACACACACACACACACACACACACACACACATGCACCCACGCACGCACGTATGCACATATGCACGCACGCACGCTTGCACTCACCTACCCACACACTCACACACACATACACACACACACACCAGCACACGCACACTCACACGCACCCGCACGCGCACGCGCACTCACAACGTGTGGTGCGGTATTCTGAATGACCAGATTGTCGGACAAAATATAAATTCCATGAACTACTTTTACTTCTTAAATACACAAATATTTGAAGATTTTGATATGTCATGATAATTCACGGGCTGTTAAAGAAAGTCTCATGGAAATACTTAGAGAGAAGGTCGTTGGACGTCATATCGAGCAGCAAGGACCCCTTAAGTTTCCCGGTTGACTGCATTGAATTTTTACCTTACGGATTCTTAAATCAAACTGTGTTTAAACAAAGAACTTTTTGGAGATATGGACCATTTAGAAAGGGTTATTCAGTAATAAGCAACTTTTCTTTAAGCATCTTTCGAAAATAGCAATTATGAAAAACCACCTATATATATATATATATATATATATATATATATATATATATATATATATATATATATATATATATATATATATATATATATATATATATATATATATATATATATATATATATTATATATATATATATATATATATATATATATATATATATGTGTCCAAAGCGTCACGCGACGGAATATTGTGGCTTCGCTGATTTTTCATAAAAATATACAAAAGTTATATGGTTGCACAATTTAAAAATATTTTAGCACCTACAGGGTGATTCGTAAAAGTAGGGGGGTATCAACTTTTTTATTTTAAACAGAACATCCTGTACTTCATTACATTTTTGGATAGCCTAATGAATAAGCTTTTCATTTGTTCATATAAAATGCAACGTTGACAAGTTATTTAACAAAGATTTCCTGAATGCAAGGTTAGCAATAAAAATTAATTCTTGGTTTATTACCTAAGTTGAAACAAATTAGATCAGGGATATAATTAAGCTAGGTATAGGCTTTAAAAAGATGTAAACGTTTTATTGATATATTGAATAGGGGAGAGAAGGCTCCTTGTGAAACTTTTGCACGTTCTACGTACATCAATTCTCTTCTTTCAAATGGAACACCATGTATATTTTGATATGGACGAATAGTACTCTTGAAGACCTAACTTTTATCTAAATACATTGATAACGCTAAAATTTATAGTTTTTAAAATATTTCCATTTTTTTAATTTTTCTATTATTATTTTATTACGAGTGCACAATACCAGATTAGTAATAGTAATAATTAATGTTACTATTTAATATTGAAATAATAAACAAACAATTAACAAGAACAAGGAGTAGGTAAGTCAAACATATGCAAATGTGCACTTAAAAAAATTGTAATTAAGGTTCAAACAATCCTCCTCTTTTCTCAATGGACTGATGCAATCGTTGTCTGTAGGAACGTTGTAAATTATGCAACGCTTATAATGTTAAGTGGTGTAAATGGTAAAAATTTTAAATAATATAGTAAAGAAATAAGAGTAAAAGTTCTCCAACAACAAATCGTTAAACTAACTGGAGATACAAACCATTCACCAAAAATAATGCCTTTGTCTCAAATCGGTAGATTAACGTAGGGTGGTTCATTCTTTAGATTTACTTAATTACCTCAATTTCTGCTGTGTTATTTCCACTGAACATAAATAATAAAAAATTACAATGTAACACTAATAAAATGATCTCGGACGCCAAGTTACTTTTAATTATGCTCGGAATAACTAAACCGAGGCCTACACTAAAAATTTTATCAAAATGTAAAAAATAAAATGTATACAGACTATGTTTATTAACTCTTAAATTAGGGTTATATAAAATATATCTTAAAATTCTAGTCTTATACTAATAATCATTAAATATAAATACCTGTTACTAAATATAATACTTCTTGTTTAGAACCCCTGGTATTATAAAAAATAATGCAGAATGGCAAACCAAGGTGACCTAATCCTTGTGTCAATGTTGCGCAATATATTGCAATAACAATGCTTTTATGCTGTCAACCACACCCAAACTGGAATTTTATTTCTTATAAATTTGTCTTCTTGAAATTGAATAATCCGTTTATTGCATTTTCTTGATATTTTCAAAAGCAAAATTGCAATCATAAAATCTTAGCGTACGCAACAGTAAAATTAAATGCGTACTTAAAATGTAATTAAAGTGTAAATCCAAGTAAAGATAAAAGAAAGAAAAGTAACAGTAAAGTGCCTGAGAAGAGCAAATGTTTTAATTTTTAGTATAATGCGTTAAAATATCTTACCATCAAATCAATGGCACTTTCACCAGATTTAGGTGGAAAACCCAAAAAAATGCGTCCTGCACACACAACATTCATCCAGAAGTAAAAAAAATGGATGCTTTGAAATTAGACGATGTAGTCGTGATGACGCGTTGCGCGAATAAAATGATCGGAAGAAAATTTAAAGTGGGAGTATAAACCTTTAAGAAATATATACCCTAAAGAAGATATGCACTTAAGTTACACCAAAATGCAAATTAAGTTGCCTACCACATATTTACAAATTTTTAATAATTAAAATTTTTCTTATATTTACAACTGAATGAACGAAAGACCTTAAATTACGGTATATTTTAATAGAACTCAAAATGGGTTGTTACACATTTATTGGGTTACATTACGCAATGCTTGTTGAATTCTTTCCCTCATATTTTCTGCAGTAGTCGGCAATGTTCTATAAACTTCATTTTTAGTGTAGCCCCATAAAAATAGTCTATGGGAGTCAGATCAGGTGATCTAGCTGGCCACCTGATAAGCCCATAACTACCTATCCAACAATCAGGAAATTGCTGATTTAAAAACTCCGTCACATCACGAACCGAATGTGCAGGGGTGCCATCTTATTGGAACCATATTTCCTTATTAGTGAATGGGATGTTCTCTTCAATCCATGGTAGCACATTGGTTCGCAATAAATTTAACTAATTTACCACATTTAAATTGTTTTCCAAAAAATAGGGTCCTAATAATCTGTTGCCAATAATACCAGCCCAAACATTGAGACTCCATCGATGCTGATTGTTTCTGTATTTAATTATATGTGGATTTTTCATGGCGTAATAATGACAATTATGTCTATTTACAAAATAATTATGAAAAGTAGATTCGTCTATCATCATAACTGTATTAAAAAAATTATGTGGTTGTTGCAATCCTCAACGACAGTAATTTAATCTATTTTCAAAATCATGTTCATCCAATTCCTGGTGGAGTTGGATCTTGTATGGATGGTATTTATATTCATTCAATTATATAGTGTATTGTTGATTTCTGTAAATCATGTTCCACTGCAATTTTTCTAATACTTATTTGAGGGTTTTGTTGTATAGCTTGATTCATTACCAAAGCTGAAATACTTTCAGAACGACACAGTGCGCATAAACCAATATTGGTCACAATTCGACAATTTGCCGTCGTGTGCGCAATTCATAGCCGTAGAAATTTTAAGTAGTTTATTTACATTTTGGTGCATGCTTGAGTTATAGGTTATATTTCTGATTTTTACATTTTCTTTTAATAAGTAGTTCTTTTCAGAGTTCTATTTGAGTATATTTTGGTAAGTTTGCAATATCTGTGCTTTAAGCGTAGTTTACAAGTATGTTTTTTGTCTTTTTATAGACACCTAACAATGGCAAACAAATCGAAACAGATCGGCCTTCGTGGAAAGATTCTACACAGTCAAGCTCGAGAAATTGTTGCAAACGTCATAGAATACATGACAAAAGAAGCCACGGAGGGAGTGGCAATCCCTTTGTCACACTTTAAGGAGAGAATTTTGGCTGCTACGAAGATAGGTGGATTCACTTATCGTAAGGTTACATCAGAAATGAAGGAAATTTCCCAAGGCAAAGCTACAAAGTTTTCTTTACCTAGAAAAAATAAATACAGACCAAACCCTAAAAGTAACCTGTATCAGGAAGAATTGAAGCAGATAAAATCAATTATACATCATTTTTATATTATTGAAAAGGTAATGAAACAATTTTTACATGGTAAATATAATTACATTTAAATTAACAGGTATCCGCAACAAAATTCTGCAAAGATTTTAAAGGTGGACTTTCGATTTGGGGAAAGATTATTAAAAAATTGGGTTTTCGGTAAGTCACATAACTATTTGTGACATTCACTCATATTAACTTATTACATAAATTTGTAGATGGTGCAATACTGTGATAAAAGGAAGGTTCTGATGGAATCATATGGCATACGCTTAAAGCGTATCCAATATTTACATTATACTAAAAATAAACTTTAGCAATTGTAATTTCCTACGATTACATTTTTGTCATAAGTTGTTTTGTAGCATAATTTTAGTGAAAGATTTAATTATTATTCTCAATTCATTTTTGTGAGTTAGAATTTTATATTTCTGTAATTATTTACGTGTTCATTTTAATTTCCGTTTGTGGATAAATAAATTAAAAAAAATTTTTAAATAATTTACTCCTAAACCAAAGTAATAAGTCATCGAATTAAAACTAATAAGAACCCTGTTACATTACAGTAAGTACTTTATTTACTTTGATATCTGGTGCAATTACACCTTGTTCTTTTACTACAACATATTGTTTTGTTATTAATTCGAAAGCTTTTATTATTCACATCTACGTCCCTCAAACAGCCAGATATTAAGGTTTTCTTTCATGTTTTTCCGAGTTGGTAGCGTAGTGGTGACACGATCTGCTTAGCATTCGGGAGGTAATGGGTTCGATTCCCATTACCGTCTACCTTGTATGAGGTTTTTTCAGGGGTTTTTTCTCATACACATGTAGCGGCATGGTCACTGCGTATACGCACACCATGCGCGGCTGCTTAGAGGAATGCTGGGGTAGTATTTCCCCCCTCAGAACTCTAACTCCGTTCCTTCCGATCCTATCCTGACCACACCCATCCTTAATCCCACCATGCATATATACGTAATGTATGTATGTATGCTGGGAATCCATGATTGTGGCTGAAGGAGCTCGGAAAGATCGAGCAGATCGCCCTCCCCCTTGGGGAGGGAATGAAATACGTGGACTTTTCCTTTTCCTTTTTCATGCTTTGCGGGTACATGTATCATTTTACAGTAGTTTAGGATAAATTATAAGATTGGATTTTTGTATAGATCGTTTTGTTATTCTGTAAATAAAGTTAGTTATTCAGCAGACATTGTTGATGACTCAAGTATTTCACAAAACATAGCCTTATTAATTATAAATTATTGCTTGATTTTATTTCAATTTGTAACATTTCTGTTTAACCCCATAACCCATTTATGAAATTTTCGTGCAACGCTACTGGCGAACCAGCTGATTTTCGCGCAACTTTTCATGACTCATTGTGTCGTTCCGAAAGTATTTTACCTTTATTTGAGTTTCCTCGTTGTTTACAAGTTTTGAACAATTGTTCTTTTTATATGCAATCGATCCTATTTCGTCAAATTTACTTTTTAAATTTTCAAAAACTCGTTTAGATGGCCAACGGATATCGGGAAATTTTTGTTTATAAATTCTAGAAGCAAGTAAACAATTACCTTGGACTTCTCCTATTATGTAAATCATTTGAATTAATTCGTTCTTGGTATATTTCATTTTAAAATTTAGAGTTAACTTCTCTTAATTCAAGCTTTCCTCTAAATACAAATGTAGTGAAAAAGTAGTTTTGGAAAAAATCAAGTTAAAATACACCTAATTGACATATTAAAATTTTGTTTTATTGTTTTAAATCATGGCACTCTATTAAATCGTTACATTATAAAATAATTATAGAAAAATTATAAAAATGGAAATATTTTAAAAACTATAAATTTTAGCGGTATCAATGTATTTAGATAAAAGTTAGGTATTTAAGAGTACTATTCGCCCATACCAAAATATACAGGGTGTTTCATATGAAATAAGAGAATTGATGTACGTTGAACATGCTAAAGTTTCACACGGAGCATTCTCTCCCCTATTCAATATATAAATAAAACGTTTACATATTTTCAAAGCCTATACCTAGCTTAATTATATCCCTGAACTAATTTATCTCAACTTCGATAATAAACTAAGAATTAATTTTTATTGCTAACCTTACATTCAGGAAAAAATACATTTTTGTTAAATAACTTGGCAACGTTGCATTTCATATGTACAAATGTATACATCGTTGAAAAGCTTATTTATTAGGCTATCCAAAAATGTAATGATATACAGGGTGTGCCGTTTAAAATAAAAAAACTGATACCCCCTACTTTTACGAATCACCCTGTAGGTGCTAAAATATTTTTAAGTTGTGCACGTATTGGAACCATATACCTTTTTTATAAATGATTCTAATGAAAAATAAACAGCGAAGTCACAATCTTCTGTCTCGTGACGCTTTGGACACCCGCTTCCTGTCCATCTATCTATCTATCTATCTATCTATCTATCTATCTATCTATATATATATATATATATATATATATATATATATATATATATATATATATATATATATATATATATATATGTATGCAGAGTGTCCAGAAAGGTGTGATCAAAACCGCTAGGACGTATAAAGGGGCTCAAAATAAGCCTAGACTTCATTTGAATTTTGTTCCTATCTGTCTTCGTTATGGAGTTATCGGCCTTCAAAGTCAGAAGTTAAAAATTGAATTTAAATGATAATTTTTAAACCACTTCTTTCATAACTATCAAATTCAAACACCCCACCTACCTCATAGAAAGGCATTTTTTGATACTTAACTGGAATTCATTGTACCTTTATTGTACAGGTAAAGTCAAAATTAAGTTTCGAACGGTTTCGAAAATACTATTTTATTTAAAACGTAAATTCTAAATAAAAGAACAATCTGTAAACATTTTGTAAGTGACGTTTCTCTGTTGTTATGGAAACGACTGTCATTGTTGATTGTTGATGTAAATCGGTTAATAAAAACTGAAAAAAGTTAATACCGCTAAAGCTGTAGTAGAGATATGGAGGCATTTACTAATGAGGAGTGTGCAGACATGGATTTAATGTATGGTTTACTGGAAGGAAACGCTTCTTTAGCAGTTCGACTTTATGCATATCTGGAGCGATGAGACGCCATCATACAAACAAAACATCAAAACAGATTTTTAATAAACGTGTGGATGGGAATAATTAATACCAATTTAGTAGGCCCGTATGTAATTGATGGAACGTTAACAGGAGCAAAATATCGCAATTTTTTAGAAGAACGTCTAAATTTGTTCTTGGAAGATGTGCAGTTGAACACTAGACACGGCATGTGGTTTATGCATGATGGTGCGTCCCCTCCCCCCCCCCACTTTAGTAGAAATGCGCGAGAATATCTAAATAACGCATTTTCGGATCAATTGATAGGCCGAGGCGGTTCCGTCTCATGGTCACGTCTGTCTCCCGACCTTAATCCTTTAGATTTTTTCTTTTAGACAGGGTATTAACGAAATGTGACGTTATTAGAAATGATCCAAACATGCTGTTTCGAGTACAGCAGCATACCTTAAGTAATTTTAGAAAATGTGTAATGAAACGAGGTGCTCATATTGAACAACTTACTTAGACGTTTAGTGCAATCCCAGTTATTTTTCGTTGCTTTACTTAGTTACTTAGTTAGCCGTTTTAGTGCAAGTTTGCAATAAGTATACCTAACTCAAAAATGCAAGTGTTCAGGAGAACCAGTTTACTATTTCAATATTTTTTCGTTTCGTATTCATTTTCAAATTCTAATGAACTTAGCAGAATGATAGTACATTTTTTTGTTTGACTTAATTCGCAATTTACATGGATTCACTAAAATGCATTTTCTCGAAAAGATGAAGTAGAAAGTGAAGCCTCAGAGAAGCGAAATTTAACAATCGCATTGGGTAGCTCATTGCAGAAACGTGGACACTCTTCACAGAACCGCGTGGTTACGGCTATCAGTGCAAGTACAGTGAAGGTAACTGAAGCAGAAATACTATGTAAGTTGTGCAGATGCAAAAATAGGCTTTATAAAGTACAAGAAGAAAGCTGTACTGCTAAAGCTCCAGTGGCGGTATGGAGGTAACTGGGGTAGTAAATATTTTCCAGCGTTCTCAAGAACTCCATAACGTCAAGTATGACAAATATTTTAGTGATGGTGAAACGTCTGCCTTTTCCACTAAACCATATGGCTCACACTCACATACTGAAAAACTTGAATGTGTGGGCCATGTTCAAAAAAGGAAGGGTACACGCTTGAGAACCTTAAAATCAAAAAGTGGCAACTAAAAGCTTTTCGATGGGAAAACCTTTGGCGGGCGAGGAAGACTGACTTACTGCCATAAAGTAAATAACTAGATATTATAGGCTAGCCATTAGGCCTGCCTACCTATCATGAAACAGGCACTATGGGCTTTATACTACCATTTAGTGTCGTACGATTCTGAACCAGCATACGGGCTTTGCCCTAAAGATCCAAAGACCTGGTGTAAGTGCCAGAAGGCGATTAATGATAAAGAGGCATACAATCATAGAGACCACTTTCACCATTTCCACCTTCCACCAGTTGTTATGGAATCAATCACACCTATTTTCAAAGACCCTAGTAACACTGAACTGTTGAGATATTTTCATGGGGGCTACACAAAACACAAGCGTATCCCTTAACAGTACGATATGGTCACGTATTCCTAATGCAGTTATGTTATGTTAACAACCTTAGAACTAGGAGTTTAAGAGGGTGTAGCTTGCTTCAACAAAGGAAATGTAGCCAGATGTGAAGTTCTTGAGAAACTTTGAATTGTGCCTGGAGTAAATTGTGTAAAAGTGCTAGAACAAAGGGACAATCTACGCATAAAAAACCTAAACAAGTGGCAGCAGTACGTATTGTGAGAAGACCAGTCTTGCAAAAAGAAGATTGGACGAAGATTATGAAGAAGAAAGCCCAGACAAACCTTTTTGTGGGGCTGGAATGCATTGAGGTAGGAATAGTTGTCATGGTTATAGCATGTTTTCAATTAAAATGACGTTTTAGGAAGGTTTATTTTCTTGTTAATAAGGTATCTACATTATCTAGGCAACTACATGAGATAAGTTAATTTTTTTTATTTTGAAGAGGGTAATATACTGTACAACTTAACACATGCTTTTTCTTTAAATTTTAGTCAGTTTTTTTTTTAAATATTTGAAAATTTTCTGCGATTTTAATATATTTTTGAAAAATTCCAGAAACTAAACTATTTTTAAGAGAAGAAATCCCTTTGTTAAATGTACAGATAAGTATACAGAATCAAATAAAAAAAGGAAATTAATGCTATTTATTATAGTTATCAAAGTAATAGTAAATGGAGTGCTAAAATCTAAAAATACAATTAACGCACATATCAATGCTGAACAACTCAAAAAAGTGTTAAGCCGAGTTGTGCTAAATTTTGTTTTATTTATTTGCATTAAATTTTTTTACGACATTCATTTATTTGTTACAAGTGTTCAGTCAACTATACTTGGTCTTCAATTAACAAAAAAATGTATGCACATAACAGATGTCAAAGAGTATATTAATTGTGGGAATTACGCAATAGATATACAAACGTTAGCGATTACTAACCATATATTGAGTAATTGGAAGGAACGCTTATTTTTCACACAACGACTCTTAATTTACACACACAGGATGATCGAATTCAAATCAGATTTAGCATTTTTTAAAACAGTTTTGCTTCATTCCTTATTTTATCTTTCATTGAGTAATAACGAAGGTATACACAAAGTGTATGAGGTAAATTTGAAAACTATATATTTCACTTAAGTATAAAAGTCTGCTTATACTAATGGTTAGGAACATTTATTTATTAGGATATGCGCAAAATATCCTTATAGTTCCGTATTCACCGTCGGATTCGTCAAATATGTCCGTTCGGGCAGTGCGTCAAAGACGAAGGTAAACAACATATTCGACAAATACTCTACGGTAATGTGTCATTGGAAAGCATTTCTCACGGAAAAAAGCATTTCTCACGGAAATTGCAATATATGTTTTCATTACATCAGCAAGTGACCTATTTATAGGATATTTATAATAATTCAGGACAAAGCTAATGTCTGCGATTACTGGAACTCAAACACAAATTGAGGTGAAACTTAACGTCCGTATCCACGATTACATGAAAATGTGTCAAATATTTTTGACAATGGATATCGTATGAACTCAAGAACTGCTGGATCAAAGATCATATTTTGCAAATGACGGGCTAAGGAAATATTGGTGTCCTTCGAAATAATTTCTACAGAACTAGGTCAAGCGATCAAGTGAAGCTCAACATCCAGCAAACGGTGTAACGATCTCACATGCATAACCTATTATATTGTCGAAAGGATATATCCGTTCGTGGGATATACAAACTTTGTATTTCAAGTTATCTCAGTAAGTTCGAAATTGTTTCAAAAAGTGTAAAAAACTGAATCTTTACAACTTAACTTGCTAGTTCGAGTATCACAATGATATAAAAATATGAAAGCTAGTTCGGCGATTTTAATTATGCGTTAATTTACAATATTCATTACATAACGTTTTAAAAGTACAAACATATCTATTATAATTTGGTTGTTATAAATAATATTTACTATAGCTATCCAGTTACACTATATTACAATAAGCATGAATCTGTTGCATCAATCTAACTGTATATGCTAAATCAATGGAATGCTTTGATAATTTAACTTAATTGGTAAAGCATGTGAGATTAAACATACACATTATGTATTCGTTGTATAATATTGATTACAATCCTTAAGTATTAACGGGATTGTCGGATTTGTTATGTTTAACTATCTATTTAATTGGTAATGTTAAGCGTTTAGTTTTGAATATTTTTAACACATTGAGATTAAAGTTTTTTACAACTTCGGACTTACATTAGGTATAGTTTAATTAAATTTTGTTAAATTTGTTTTCTGATTGTGACATTTTTCATTGTTAGCCTACGTCCGTTAGAGATTTGTCATCTTCAAGGAGCTTTAATAATATTTAATCTATTAATGATCAAGTTACTCGTTACTAAAATAAAAATGAATTCCGTAGTTCGCTTTTTCATATACATCCCTCACAATTATATTAGGATAATATTTGCGTTTTCAGATTTCATACATTTATATATCGACATTGTAGTACATTTTTTGAAACTATTGTCATTTACTGAACACAATAGCTTGTAAATGCCACCATAACTTTTAAATGTTAAAAATTAGTAAAAATACACGAGTACTTACGTAAATGTATATAGAACGTTAGGTTTCTCTTTTATTTATTGCATAAGTGGTTTATCAATAACATGTAGGATAAGTTCAGGTTATTATAGATGAATCAGGTATTAAGAGCTAAATAAACAGCTTAATTAGACACAATCAGGATCAAAAGCAACATTTACTTAAAAAACACAGACAAAAATATGCTTTAACTTATAGTAAACCCATAAAAAATTCTAGCTAAATAATTTCATTAT
>JARFJB010000285.1:2440000-2535000 GCA_036346205.1 Vesta saturnalis | reverse complement strand
TATCTGTGTGTCTGTGTGTCTGTGTGTCTGTGCGTCTAGAGTGTTTGTATGTCGTTGTGTGTGTCTTTGTTTGTCTTTGTGTATGTGTTTGTGTGTGTGTCTTTGTGTGTGCCTTTGTGTGTGCCTTTGTGTGTGTCCTTGTGTGGGTCTTTGTGTGTCGCTGGGTGTGTCTTGTGTGTATGTGTGTCTTTGTGTGTGTGTCTTGGTGTGTATATTTGTGTGTGTCTTTGTGCGTCCAATCCGCACTAGGTGTCGTGAGGGCTTACATTAGTAAGCGGGTTGCCAAGCCAGCTACAGTGGAAATGGGCGGGGTCGAGATAAGTAGTAAAATGATTGAATACCAAGCTCACACACCTTACACTTACCATAAATTCACAACTTATACAGCTCAGTCCGGGAAAAATGTCCCTTGGCGCCACCACAATCTTAAATTTTGCTAGAAGGAATCGTCTTAGGCGAGATGGTAAATTAATCTGACTGTGGAAGACAGGATTGAAGCCTACTCCGTAAAGTCATACACTAACTTCTCAAAGTCAAAGACACTCCCAAACAAATCAACTCAAAACTTCAGAAAATTTAATAATACGCGGGTCGTTATAAATTACTAAACACACCCGGTTTAAACAGAAATTCCCATTCATAAAAATAAAACGTTAACTTATGCAGCTTTATAAATTTCCCTCGCATATCTACAACTTTATATTTCTAACTGTTATAAAACTTTGAATAAAATAACTGTTCTCAAGTTAGAAAAATCTAATCAAAATAAATGAAATCGGTTTAACAATGAAATGTTATCTAAAGGACAAACTATTCGTAGACTCAACGTTAGAATGTTTAGTGTTTGTACCGCCAATAAAATTGTTATACTTTATCAACACTTTATCTGCAAAATCGTATATAGGCATTCATTAATATGTTCAAATTTTATTACCTCATAACGGTAATTGAATGATAATAAAAAAAAAGAATGAGTACATGGTTAATAGTGTTCGGCTCCAATACTTCAAAGCTAAAATGAAATTTTGCAATCGACCTGGATTATTATTATGCAATTTCAGGACGATCATCAAACTCCAAAGAGACAAAGATTAAATTCAGTGATAAACAAAAAAAAAATTAAATGTAACCTGTTAAGTATATTGTAAAAATGTATCACATTTGACATAAATAAACAACGAAATCAATTAAATAATGGATATTATTGACAAATTCGCATGTAAATATCTACAACAGCGTGGTTAAATGATCCACGAACCCTTAATACTAAACACAAAATAGCTCAAGTGCGATTAGCTTTTACTTTGAAAGAACTGTAGTTAACACAACAATAAAAGGATGTGCTTAAAAAAAGGATAATCGTACATGTATTGCTTCAATAAAACTTAAATCTATTTCTTACTTAATAAGGTATTTAACCCTGTATCGGTGTAGTAAAGAAATTGTAGTCCATATGGTCTGCTCCTCAATAAACCTTTTTAGCTTTGTTAATACACTATGCACATAATCAGAAGAGGTAAGCCGTAATCACTAACGCAGTGTCTAACTTTCGTTCACTCGCGTACATGATGTATGGGTTCTTCCGCATACCATATCACCTCAGCCAAGCTCAAGTCCTTCAAAGCAACCCAATTAATCATAGTCACAAATCGGTAAAAATATTCCACAATAAACTAGAAAAATTCATCCGTCAGGGATGCTCACTAACACCACAAAGGCAAACTTAAACGCTTCCTCACCCAACATTTGTGCAAAGGCACACGATAATTCGCAACTAGATGCGATCCAATATGGCCCAACGCCATTTAACTCAAAACTCTCAAACATTTCGGCAAGAACAAGGAACATTGTTCACTAAATGTAAATTATCCAATTGGGCAAGAACTTCCAACTGATAACTAGTATACTCAATAAACGTCATTAATTCGTACTACAAAAAGGTACCAGTAAAACTGTTCAAAACTCATGAACACTCAACGTCAGTACATAAATTCGTCATAAAAAAAAAAAGCAAAAATCGGTATAACTAAAATTCACAAACATCCGGTATACTAAACGTCATAATTCGATAAAACTTCAAAAATCGGCTCACATCCAAAATCCGACATTCACATAGCATTAAACAATCAATATAACTCTTACAACCTATCTTGTCAACAAAAATTTACAAAAATATTCGTCTTTCAAAAATATAGGCGCCGGTTATGGCCTACTACCAAACAACTCGTTAATACCACCTAAATGCCATTCAAAACAAAAGAATGCACTCAACAAATAAAAAGCTCAAAGTCCCTGATGCAAATACTCAAACGCTAAATGTGTTCTCACCAAAAAAATAGCATATACGTCAATATATGTTCAACCAACCAAGTCCCGTCAACAATTTGTCAAAATCAGTACAATTACTCGCAAAGGCACAAACACAAGTACTCACACAGGCCCACCACGTTGGGTGCGAAATAATTATGTTACACGTCCAATCCGCACTAGGCGTCGTGTGGGCTTACATTACTAAGCGGTTTGTCAAGCCAGCTACAGTGAAAATGGGCGGGGTCGAGATAAGGCGTAAAATGATTGAATTCCAAGCTCGAACACCTTACACTTACCATAAATTCACAACTTATACAGATCACTCTGGGAAAAATGTCTCTTGGCGCCACCAAAATCTTAAATTTTGCTAGAATAAACCGTCTTAGGCGAGATGGTAAATTAACCATATCTGATTGTGGAAGACAGAATTAAAGCATACTCCGTAAAGTCATACACTAACTTCTCAAAGTCAAACACACTCCCAAATAAATCAACTCAAAACTTCAGAAAATTTAATAATACACGGGTCGTCATAACTTACTGAACACACCCGGTATAAATAGAAATTCCCATTCATAAAAATAAAACGTTAACTTATGTTGGTTTTCAAATTTCCCTCGTATATACACAACTTTATATTTCTAATTGTTATAAAACTTTGAATAAAATAACTGTTACCAATTTAGAAAAATCTAATCAAAATATATGAAATCGGTTTAACAATGAATTGTTATCTAAAAGACAAACTATTCGTAAATTCAACGTTAGAATGTTTAGTGTTTGTACCGTCAATAAAATTGTTATACTTTATCAATACTTTATCTGTAAAATCGTATATAGACATTAATTAATATGTTCAAATTTTATTACCTCATAACGGTAACTGAATGATAATAAAAAAAAAGAATAAGTACTTTGTTAATAGTGTTCGGCTTCAATACTTCAAAGCTAAAATGAAATTTTGCAATCGACTTAGCTTATTATTATGCAATTTCTTGACGATCATCAAACTGCAAATAGACAAAGATTAAATTCAGTGATAAACAAAAAAAAAAGTAAATGTAACCTGTTAAGTAAATTGTACAAATGTATCACATTTGACATAAATAAACAAAGAAATCAATTAAATAATGAACATTATTGACAAATTCGCATGTAAATCTCTACAACAGCGTGGTTAAATGATCCACAAACCCTTAATACTAAACACAAAATAGCTCAAGTCCGATTAGCTTTTACTTTGAAAGAACTGTATTAACACAACAATAAAAGGATGTACTTAAAAAAAATCGTACGTCTTGCTTCAATAAAACATAAATCTAGTTCTTACTTAATAAGGTAATTAATCCTGTATCGGTGTAGTAAAAAAATTGTAGTCCATATGGTCTGCTCCCCAATAAACCATTTTAGCTTTGTGAATACACTATGCACATAATCAGAAGAGGTAAGCCGTAATCACTAACGCAGTGTCTAACTTTCGTTCACTCACGTACTTGATGTATGGGCTCTTCGGCATATCATAACATCACCTTATGGCTTTAATGTTTGCCCTTTCAAACATTTATTACTATGAAGAATGTTTACTTCCATGTAAACAGTAAAACTCTTTATTTTATTCGTACTCTCAACCTGCTATTACTAACACTTGTACAACTGTACCTCATACAAAATCAATAATGTTCACAAACGTTTTAACCAACTTTTAAGAATTTGTTTAGTTTACTTAAATGGTCACAACAGGATTTCTTAATAAAATAAATTTGGATCACACTGCTACACATTATCGGATCACGCGCTCCGCTACTAAACACTATCACAAAATATTTCCTACGTTATGTTCAAATCTGCTTTCGCACTTCTAAAATTTCTTGAAGAAAAGTCACTGATGTTTTTCTTCAACTTCTCAATATATTAAACTTCTTTATTTATGAATGTCTATACGAATTATCCCCCTAAGGGTTATTGTAGCCGCTTTAAATGCGTACTACGAAAACTGAAATTTCATAAACAACACAACACTAACCCATTCTAATGATTCTCTTCAACGCGCGCCATTTTTACTTAACTTTATCCCGTCGGTTCTGACTATCAAAATCCAAATCTCCCTTCTCTCAAAAAAAAAGGAGAATGCCACGTAGTTCATTCCATCCCCAAGGGGGAGGGCGGCCTGCTCGAACTTTCCTAGCTCCTTCAGCCACATACATTACGTATACATGAATGGTGGGCTTAAGGATCGGTGTGGTCAGGATAGGATCGGAAAGAACGGAGTTAGGGTTCTGAGGGGGAAAATACTACCCCAGCATTCGCGTAAGTAGCCGCACATGGGGTGCATATACGCAGTGACCACGCCGCTACGTGTGTATGAGGAAAACCCCCTGAAAAAACCTCATACAAGTTAGACGGTAACGGCAATCGAACCCATTACCTCTCTAATGCTAAGCAGGTTGTGTCACCACTACGCTGCCAGCTCGGTTCCCTTCTCTCATTTGGGCACTCACTTATATATCTTCTGCTCGCCATATTGCCAATACGTGACAGTAGTAGGGGGACACCATGCGCCATCTTGGAGTTTGACGTCACAAGGATGCCCCACGTGGGAGACCATATTTTCCACCCTTATTTTTTATGGTTTCTTTTAGGAGGCCTTTTTCAACCCCTAATTATTTTTGTTTTCACTCGTTCTAGTGGGGGACCGTATTTTCCACCCTGATTTTGTATGGTTTCTTTTCGGAGGCCTTTTTCAACCCCTAATTATTTTTGTTTTTACTCGCTCACGTGTGGGACGCGTTTTTTCGCCCCTATTTTATGGCCGTCCACGTGTAGGACGCGTTTTTTTCTACCCCTATGGTTTTGTATTAATAGCCTTTTTGACAGCAATCTTGCACTTGCTCACGTGAGGGGCAGATGTAGGGGTTGGTCTTGGACTTGGAGTTGGTCTTGGAGCTTGGAGCTGGTCTGGGGCTTGGGTTCGGTCTTGGACTTGGGCTAGGTCTTGGGGCTGGGGGCAGATGTACGGGCTGGCCTTGGGCTGAGGCTGGACTTGGGGCGTAGACTTGGGGTTTGGTCTTGGACTTCGGGCTGGTACTGTTTTTGGTTAGGGTTATTTTTGATGGTCATCTTTAACCCTAATTAAGGTCCTTTTGGTTGTATTAATAGCAGTACCCCTGGAGGTTAGGCAAACGCACACGCATACCCTAATAAGATATTATTAAATTATCGATTATATTGTTCTAAAATGGTCATATGCTATTGGGTACGTTCGGATGATTTTTACCTATACAAGAAATTTATTTATACATTTTATTTCTAATAAGGAGGTTCTTGTAAGACAGCACTTGTGTTAGGGATTGATCTTGCGTGGGGGAATTTGAATGAGAGTGAAATTTAATTATAGAACACTTATTTTTATTGTAAATGCCATAATTAAAAAAACCTCAGTGAGTTATAAAAAAAATTACTGACATTCAGGTCATTCTCTAATGAAACAAAAATGTTTTATTAAGTCAATTAATTACATAACAGTTATTACAATATTGTTTTCTAAACAAATATTAAAAACTGGTTGCTTTACCTGTTAGTCCTAATATATTGAAATATGTTTTATACCCATCCGACCATTAAAATGTTTGTACATTGTACGCCTTAATATTTTTTTAAAGAAAGTTGTTGTTACGTATCAATTAGATGCGTTTTATAACTGTAATTAAAAATCTGTAGTTGTATATTTTCAAAACTACATACAGTTCCTAGGAACTTGCACTCGGGTCTTCGCCCCTTGTCGCGGACCCTTGACATAAAATTCTCAAAAGGTCTGTGTAAATAAAACATATAAGCAAGCAAGACCGCTTATTCAACGCGTGTTTAAGTTGCATGTTAACAAATAACGTTGTGATGTATACCAACCGGCTCTTAACACGTTTATTTTTAAAGTAATCAGTTGAATTATATTTGTTATTGCACTCTATACTGTACATAGGTGGTTGAGCATTTTCAATAACGACTAGGACGTTCGGTCTTGTTTTATAAAAATCTAAGGTTTTTTAAAAACACACAACCCTTTTTTGATAGAAGTCATTTTCAGATACATCTTGAATTTATTTATTTCGCTATTCAAATGGATATAATTAAAACATTCTTATGTATCTGGTTTGAGTGACTGATTGTTTTGAAAGTCGTTGCCTCAAAACGAAATTATGTTTTACCAAAATTGAAAATGCAATGGTAAATTTTAGGCACCCCTTTTTATATGAAAATGATTATTAATAGAAATGTGATAATTTTAATAACAAGCATGGTAATAAAAATTTAAAAACTCTAATAAAAATAATATGGGAAAATACACGGTCAAGTTAAACCATATGTTGCACACGTAATTATTACATTCCAAACTTTTAATGAGGTTTTTTTATAACTGTTAATGAGTGCGTTTCAATAAACAATTTGTGTGTCCGTATGTACAATATGCATATTTTTCAAGTCGCTTTGAAAAAATTACTTTTATTGATGAAGAACCAGTTATATATCAACTATGCATAAGTAAAAAACATAGAAAGTGATTTAGTTTGATTATACCAGTAACACAAAGCAGTGACCATCACTCGTAAACCAATTCTCCAAAACGTTCTTTAAGTACAGAGCTGGTAAGTGTGCTTTTAACCTTTTATTTATTTACTTGTCCAGATTTTTAATTACAGTTATAAAACGCATCTAATTGATACGTAACAAGTTTCTTTAAAAAAATATTAAAAATATAATGGTCGGATGGGTATAAAACATATTTCAATACATTAGGACTAACACGTAAAGCAACCAGTTTTTAATATTTGTTTAGAAAACAATATTGTAATAACTGTTATGTAATTAACTAACTTAATAAAAATTTTTTGTTTCATTAGAGAATGACCTGAATGTCAGTAATTTTTTTTTATAACTCACTGAGGTTTTTTTTTAATTATGGCATATACAATAAAAATAAGTGTTCTATAATTAAATTTTACCGTCATTCAAATTCCCCCACGAAAGATCAATCCTTAACACAAGTGCTCTCTTACAAGAACCTCTTTATTAGAAATACAATGTATAAATAAATTTCTCGTATAGGTAAAAGATCATCCGAATGTACCCAATAGCATATGACCATTTTAAAACTATAGGATCGATAATTTTAATAATAATATCTTATTAGGGTAATTATGAAATCTCAAACATTGTATGCGTGTGCGTTTGTCTAACATCCAGGGGTATTGCTATTAATACACCCAAAAGGACCTTAATTAGGATTAAAGATAAAAAATAACCCTAACCAAAAACAGTACCAGCCCCAAGCCCAAGACCAAACCCCAAGTCCACGCCCCAAGCCTAGCCTCAGCCAAGACCAGCCCGTACATCTGCCCCCAGCCCCAAGACCTAGCCCAAGTCCAAGACCAACCCCTACATCTGCCCCTCACGTGATCAAGTACAAGATTGCTGTCAAAAAGGCTATTAATACAAATCCATAGGGGTAGAAAAAAACGCGTCCTACACGTGGATGGCCGTAAAATAGGGGCGAAAAAACACGTCCTACACGTGAGCGAGTAAAAACAAAAATAATTAGGGGTTGAAAAAGGCCTCCGAAAAGAAACCATAAAAAATAAGGGTGGAAAATACGGTCCCCGCTAGAACGAGTAAAAACAAAAATAATTAGGGGTTGAAAAAGGCCTCCGAAAAGAAACCATAAACAATAAGGGTAGAAAATATGGTCTCCCACGTGGGACATCCTTGTGACGTCAAAATCCAAGATGGCACATGGTGTCCCTCTACTACTCGTGACAATAAGTTCGCGCTAAACTTAAAATTCACCTATCACAAGTGAGCATTCCAGTGCGACTCTACTCTGGCGTCACAATGTCCAACATGGACAATCATGCTACCCTTAATAACACTCGTCGCCATCTTTATGTTACGTGAAAGTTTACATCTCCTCGAAGAAATCACATATCCTCACCACATTCATTCAGTATATTCTCCAGATCATAACTCAACTTTTCATATATATCTTGCTTGTGCGCGAATTTTATTTCCGCACAATTTACGTGAAAACATCACATTCTAATGTCCCCTTACATACACATATACGCGTTTCATTTATTAATATTGCACAACATTACCAAAAATTCTGCAATCAAAAATATGCATATGAATCCCTCATTGTACGTTAAAATAACATCACAAAAATGGTAAACTCATTCATCCGTAAGTCTACACCCGTTTCATTTAACCTAATTCCTTTACACCAGGTGGCAAAAGACTAGTAGTCCTACCAGAGGCGTATCAATAAAAATTTACCCAAAACATTATTTGTGAATCAAATCTCACGCTTTCAACACGAAAATCTTTCTATAACATTTAACTATTCCTTCATACGGTAACTAAGCCTTCATTAAAAATCCATTTACACCACTTACACAACTCATACTCACAAAAAAAGTTCTTTTCATGCAAACTCGATTCAGCTGCACTCAAAACACGTTACACACGTTATCAAAACCCTTCACATACACGGCGCGTCAAAATAACATTACATTTTGTGTGTGTGTCTTTGAGTGTATCTTTGTGTGTGTCTTTGTGTGTGTCTTTGTGTGTGTCTTTGTGTGTGTCTTTGTGTGTGTCTTTGTCTGTGTCTTTGTGTGTGTGTCTTTGTGTGTGTCTCTTTGGGTGTGTCTTTGTGCTTGTCTTTGTGTGTTTCTTTGTGTGTGTTTCTTTGTGTGTGTTTCTTTGTGTGTGTTTCTTTGTGTGTGTTTCTTTGTGTGTTCCTTTGTGTGTCTTTGTGTGTGTCTTTGTGTGAGTCTGTGTGTGTGTGTGTGTGTGTGTTGTGTGTGTGTGTGTGTGTGTGTGTGTGTGTTTGTGTGTGTGTATGTGTGAGTGGGTGGGTGGGTGCGTGTGTGGGTGCGTGCGTGCGTGCGTACGTGTGTTTATGTGTGTGTGCGTGCGTGTGTGGGTGGGTGGGTGGGTGGGTATGTTCTTGCGTGCGTGCGTGCATGCGTGTGTTTGTGTGTGTGTATACGTGTGTGTGTGTGCGTGTGAGTGGGAGAGTGGGTGGCTGGGTGCGTGCGTGCGTGTGTACGTGCGTGCGTGTGTACGTGCGTGCGTGCGTGCGTACGTGCGTGCGTGAGTATTTGCGTGCGTGCGTGCGTGTGTTTGTGTGAGTGTGTGTGCGAGCGTGCGTGCGTGCGTGCGTGCGTGCGTGCATGCGTGTGTGTGGGTGGGTGCGTGCGTGCATGCGTGTGTGTGTGGGTGGGTGGGTGGGTGACTGAGTGCGTGCGTGCGTGTGTGCGTGCGTGCGTGCGTGTGTTTGTGTGTATGTGTGTGTGTGTGTGTGTGTGTGTGTGTGTGTGTGTGTGTGTGTGTGTGTGTGTGTGTGTGTGTGTGTGAGTGGGTGGGTGGGTGCGTGTGTGGGTGCGTGCGTGCGTGTGTGCGTGAGTGTGTGTGTTTGTGTGTGTGTGTGTGCGTGTGTGCGTGTGAGTGTGCGTGTGCGTGTATGCGTGTGTGCGTGTGTGCGTGTGTGCGTGTGCGTGTGTGCGTGTGTGCGTGTGTGCGTGTGCGTGTGCGTGCCTGCGTGGGTGCAACCAAGATCTGGAATTTATGTCAGTTATTTTTGAAAACTCTCGCGTTACTGTGAGTACATATCTAACATTTATCGTGCACGTTTCAGAAGTGCCAGTGATAACAAACGCTTTTATAAACAATATTTAAAAAAAAAGATGGCTACAGAAAGGGTTGTAAATTTTATTTGGACGAAGTAGAGGTACTAGGTTCCCTAGTGGGTAAATACGAGTATAAAGTTGTTGTTGGTAAGTATCTCTGTTTAGAAATAGATCCTTTTTTAGAATGTATTTGCATAGAATGTAAGAAAACGGATCTCCTGTCTATTGGTACAAACGAAAAATTGTGGCAGACAGTAGAGGAAGGGTTCAATCTCATTTGTTTAACTGGGCGTACAGCCAAAATGTTGCGAACCAAATGGGATTCCCTGAAAAATACCACCAAAAAGGAGTGCGCCGAAAAAAAAGTAAATTTGTATAAAACTGGCGGCGGACCAGAAATGCCAGCAAAATTAAAGGGCGCCGGTGAAAGAGTGCTAACCATTATTGGTGTTGAAGCTACAGGGTTTGGTAGCCAATTTGATTCGGACTACCATACGTATCGCTGAACCTTCAGGCATTGGTAGCAGCAATAGTTTGCAGAGTTCAGATACGAACATTGACTCAATTGCTGCTATTACCATCACATTCCATGATGTGTAAGTATTGCCATTTTAGGTAACAATTTGGAAAAAATAAATAAAAAATAGCTTTTAATTTTTATGTTGCAGCCAGTTGAAAACAGCGCTACTTGGAATCCTAGCTAACTCAAACAACCAATACATAAAGCATTGAGATCCCCGATATGTAAAAAACACCTTATTATTTATATTAGCCACCCCATCATTATTATTTTTACAGATACTGCCACCAACGAAGAAAATCATGAGGTACTTCACAAGGAAATTAATTTTCCTTCTAGTAGAGGTAAGTATATTCCATTACCATAACATAATTAATAATTCAGTATTTAGTTATTTTACAGATCAAATTGTCAAAAGAAAATGGTCAGTTTCTGAACATCTCAGAGCAGTAAGGGCTAAGAAAAATATATCAGACTCTTCAATCTATGAGCAACTGGCTCAGAAATTCATAGAATTTCAAATGAATCTTCTTCGGCAAGAATCAGAACAGAAACAGACAAGGCTGGCAGAAAAACATGCCCTTGAAATAGAAATTTTAAAAGCTGAAAAACCAATAAACAGTTTCTTTTATTTATTTAAATTTAGTAGTTAGTGCAATAAATTTCTGAAATGATTATTAATTAAAAACATTCATGTTCTATTATTACGGTCTCGATGATTAATTTATTCCACTTCCTGTAGTCTTTGATGTTCCTCAACTACAATTTCCACTAGAGGTTCACGATCACTTTCTTTTATGGCTAAATTGTGCAGCACAGCAGTTGCTGCTGCAACCGTCTGAGAGTTTTCTAATAAAAGTCTCATGGCTAAAAAATACATTCATAAAATACACATATTATATTTGCATTTATCTTCTTTTATATTTATTTATGTATTATAAATACATACCTAAAGCCAAAATAGGAAATCTACGTTTCTACACCGCGAATAAACTTTCAACGCAATTTCGTGTCCTAATATGTGACCCGTTGAATAAATTTTCTCCAGGAGTATTTGGATTTGCTAATGGTATTATTAGATAACCTGTCAAGGCATATCCACTATCTCCTAATAACAATGAATTGCCAAATTAATTTGCTTTTAATCTACTGTTATTAAAGATAATTTGATCATGCGAAGATTCTGGCCATCTGGCCACCACATCCATTATTTGGAGTTTTAAATTGCATACAGCTTGAACATTCCACGAAAAGATGCCTTTCTTGTTTCGGAATAGTTCAGTTTGGTCTCCTCCTGGTGATTGTATTTTAACATGGGTGCAATCTTTAGCACCAATAACGTTCGGAAATCTTGCAACCCAATAAAATTTCCTCTTAGCCTCTTGAAGCTCGGCTTCTGTTGTGGGAAAATAAATAAAACCTTCACTCAGACTAGCAATTGTTTCACCCACTTGTCGTACTGTCACGCAAGCAGCTGCTTTACTGACTCCAGCGTAATCTACTACAGAAAAAAGCATATTGACGGTTGCATAAAACTCCAAAGTTATTAGCAATTTTGTTCGTGGAGTTAGAGCATGATCTTAGTTAGTTGGGTTAGTGACTTTATACGATTTTCAATTGCACAATAACAATAAACAGGTGCGTTTTTGTAAACGGAAACGTGTAAAAAACTCCAATTCATCCAGTACATCAATATAGTTAATCCTATATAATATAAATCAACATTATACAATTTCAAGAGTGTTTATTTACCTATCTCTAAAAATCTTTGGGTGTCGAAGTCTTGGAATATGATCCACAATATCGCCGTCATTATCAGAATCAAAAATATTTATTTCCATTACCAAAAAATACCAAGAAACTATTTTGCAAAATATTCGGAGCACTGACAGTTTACACCTCGTCTCTGTCAACGTAATAACCAATCAAATCTTAAATTGAGTATATTCCAAGTTTATACGTTCAAACTCGAGAGAATAAGATATCTCATAGGTTATGCCGCCGTTTATTCTATACCAATGTTATTCTACGATTGTAAAACGCAATCTCCAAAATTATACTGAGAACAGTCTTACTCTGGGTATATATTTGCATTATAAAACCGGCCCTAAGTATTCTAGGGTTAATAATAAAGTTTAAAATTATTAGTTTGTATTTGCACTGCAATTTTGTTCGATCTGGCAATGCTAAAAGAGCATTCTCAACTTGTTTATACTATTTTTTTCTATTTCGGAGCAAAATTTTATTATTATTTTTTTTTTGTACAAATTAGAAATATTACTAATATATAATCTAAACGATGCATTATAGCAACTACAGCGTCCCAAAGGTTCCAGCATCACAAAATGTTTTTAATGAAAAATTCTCATTGTAACTCCGAAACAGGAAAGAATATTTTCTGAATTGATTAAATATAGACAAACATTCAGCTTCGCAGTTCAAAGTATTGGTTACTTCTAAAAATAATCTACTATTCATAATTCTAGGAAAAAATTTATCGATAATAATATTGCCCTAATTGTGTAAATTTTATATCGATACGTAACATATACTACCCGGCTTTATAATGTTACAGGTGGGTGCTCATAAATTTCCAGTGGCTGAATACGTTAACTTTAAAAATTAAGTAAAAATTTTTCTTTTATGGCAGTATAATTTATTTAAAAGTTCCACAAGTTCAAATGTACAGTTAAAGAAAAGCACAAAACAACCAGGAAGTACCCCTACATAAATCATTGCATCATCCGCACCCACTTCTCCCTTCAGTATTATTTACAGCACATGTTTTCCCAGCAACCTTACTCAACTTTAACAGAAATATTCTCTAAGTGTTAATAAATATTACGTTAAAGTTTTTACTATACGTTAATACTTACTACATATTTCCATTAATTTTTTTTCGATTTGTGTTAAATAGTAGATTCTTGACATGCCAAGAAAGCACGTGTATAGATATAGACCATAGAAATTCTAAAACAATAAGATGCATGGTTTTTTTTAGAAACTGTTTTTTATTGGGAACTGTCCTTATCACGCTATTAAAAAATTGTAAATAAATCGTGAGAACGTAATAAAGAATTTCTGATAGTTATTGTTGGTTAAATGAAATTATTCTTTTTCTAATTAAAACATACATGAAAGACGACCGGTTGTCCGAATTTCAATTCTGTTAAACATGATCTCTTGTGTAATTTTACATTACTCCTTAAAATTAAAAAAATAAATACTTTTAATAGCTTTTCCTAATCTATGAAGAAATATGTAGAAAGTTATAGCACAATATTTTGTTTTAAATTACTAAACATTTCTAGGAGTGAATGTAGAAGACGGTGGAAAATGTGAAAATAAGTTTATATTCAATCTTTGATTATAAACGTTTATATTCAAAGCTTAAACTAAATAATGTCGTAAACCATCCCATTTTTCAGACGAACAATATTCCCATAATTAAAAAAATCTATATTATAAGTGTTTTGTAACTGTGGTCTCATAATAGTTGAGTTTATCTCTATGTCCACAGTTTCTGTTTTTGTAGCGCGACATTTCGGAAGCGGACTCTACAACCATCAGCAGGCTCAGTCCTGAGAAGGACTGTTTTTGCACTTTAGTCGAATTCATTTGTTCTGATTTTTTCTCAAGCACTTAACTACTCAATAACACTAATGTTTTAAATACGCAATTCACAATTTCTTTTATATCTCTAGCGTTTCAATACAACATGTATCATTATCAAAAGAAAAGTATAAGTAAAATAACAAACAAGTAGTTATAGTAACAAGTCATTAGGGTAAAACAGCAAACCTGATGTAAATTATAACCCTGTATTTGAAATGTCTGTTAAAGGTGAGTCTATAGGATCAACCTGTTCGTTCATTAAAGATACTTTTGTTTATGTTTATAGATTTCGAATGGTTCCATAACATCTAGTTTGTCTTTTTTATTACAAAAATGTAAAAATTTAATGTTATTTTGTGAAGTTGTAAGGCGATGATTCACTATTGAATGATTGGTATTATTAAATTTGTCTGTGTTTTTATATTTGTTACATCTAATGTATTCACTGTATTTAATATCGATTAAAAAAAAATTGTACTCCTTGTTCTTTTGTAATATCTTAGCTACTTTTTCTGAAACTCTTCCAAAGTATGAAATTGTACTTATTTTCTGTCGGTTCTGTGTTAATTGTTTTTGATAGAAAACTTATACTCTTGATTTTTATCTAAAGTGTCGATTTTATTTGAAATGTAACCATTTGCTTGTGCAATTTGTTTTATAACGGATATTTATTTATTGAAACGTTACTCTATGTACTAATGATTTATATGCAGCTAACTTATGTGCTTTATGGTGATATGAATCGCTTGGAATTGTACTGTCTGTATGTGTAGGTTTTCTGAATATGCAGATCTCAAACTGGTTTTGTGTATTAATTTTTATGTTTCCATCTAGAAAATTAATGGGTCTATTTTGTTCTTTCTCTAGTGTAAATTTTATGTTAAGTTGTAAATTGTTAATACTAATTAAAACTTATCAATGGAATCTGACGAACTATCAAAACATGCTAAAATTTCATCAACATAACGGAACCCAATTACAATCTTATCAGAAACATTTAATTAAAAAATTAGATTTTCTAAATTATCCATAAAGGTATTAGCTAAAATGGACGAAAATGGACTGCCCATAGGTAAACCATTCTTTTTGTAGATAAATCTTTTGACTGAATCTGAAATAATTTTGATTAACACAGAGATCAATTAATTGAATTAACTCTATTCTTATAACTAATTCAATATTATTATTAAAAAGAAAATTATTTAATAAACGCATACGTTCTTGAGGGGTATTTTAGAAAACATCAAAACTTACAAGCATATTATGTAGTGGTAATTTTACGCTTTGTAGTTTATTAATTAGTTCTAAAGATTTCTTAATATGGTGTTTTCACTTGTACTTTAAATTATTAATATATGTTTTAATTTATTTACTAAAATATGATTAGTTGCCTGGATGAGAAGCTACTGGTCTAATGGGCATACTTGGTTTGTGGACTTTCGTGAGACTGTGTAGTATTAGTACTTGTGGGTTCTTGTATAGAATTTGTTGTTTCTCAAAATCTTGTAGGTAGCGGACCGCGAAAATATTATTATTGCAACAAACATTTTTTTAAATCGCAATTGTTACCGCGATAGAAAACTTAATTAATGGGGTTTAACATATTTTATTGAATATTAAGTCGTTATTTGAGCATGGTTGGCGGAATATTTTATTTTTGTAACTAATAAGGGTGTACGATTAAAAGCTGCTTTACTGAAGGGGCGTAACGAATCATTGGAAATTCTTAGGCGTACATTATTAATGGCACTAGTTTAGAAAGTAATTACGTCGGTACACATTGCAATCAAAGACGCGTTTGTTTGGTACGTTGACCTAAATGTGGGGCTTGTTACGGAAGAATGCATATTTCTAAAATTGAGATGTCGTTCAATAATTAACATGAAATTGTTCCAACATAATAATTTTTGTTTTTTATTACTTTTGAAAAATGGGGGTTTATTGCGGAACTAAATATAGTTAGTTTGAAATCGGGGGAAAAGGGAGCGACAGTTAGAGTGTCGACGAAGCCAGATTGATTTGGTTAATTAAATACCTTCATTGTAAACAGTTTGTCTTTAAAATATTTCTTGCGTGTACATTTTCTTTTGAATTAGCCTCCGTTAATTTGTCTTTTCTTTCGGATGTTAGTTTTAATGTGTTTTTCAAATATTAATCTATAAACAACAGTCACCCTTTTTGAAGTTAAACTGCGTATGTTAATGATTTGTGTCTGTAATCAATTAAAGGAATATATATATATATATATATATATATATATATATATATATATATATATATATATATATATATATATATATATATATATATATTCAAGTGTAAGTAGGTATTTTTTATATAAGTTAAGGTTGGCAGCAAATAATTCTACATAACGTATATAACGTATTAAAAATCCAGCATTGCTTTACAAAGGTATTTCATTCGCACACGGGCCAATTAAGCTGAAATATGCTAAAATAAAAGACAGTACAGGGCTCCCTCACTCTTGTATTTGTGTGAATTAGCATTGTTGTTTGTTGTTTATATTAATATTTGTGTAGAGGTGGGCCTGGAGAACGGGTACAGGATAATCCTTGGTTACTAATTGTAATGGGCAATTGCCAAGTGGTTACATACTCCTGGTTCCGATGACCATTAAACACCTCGAATGTTATTTTTATTGTTTTAGTTGTTGTATATATGAATGTGTAACCTGAGGAAGGGGCGCTGTATTTTTCTAACGCACTCAACCTTATATATCGGTCACGATGTTATGATCTATTTACAACTTACCCTTGTAAAGCTTTGTTTTAATGAGTTTTTTTTGGCAGTTTGTTAAGTAGAATTGTTTGCCTGCGAACTAATTTCTCTCTATATGTAATTTATTGTAATTTTACGTAGGTGTTTTGTGCTTTAGTGGTCACTATGCAATTTTGCACGTGTAAATTCCTTATCTATCTTTTTGTACTTGCATTTACCTTATTCTCACTTGTGCAAGTTTACTGTTGTTGTATTTACATGTACCGCAATTTGCCTTATTGTTTTATGTGCTTATTTACTTAAAGACCGGCATGATTGGTTTAAAAGGGCCAGATGTTTGGTATTAAGATTTTTATCCTGAGTATTTATGACACGATTGTGGGTGTGACTGCATGTTTTCTTTATTGTGTTTATGTGTAACTAAACTGCTTTTTATAATTTTGTAAGCACTTTAACCTGATTTAATGGTGTTTTGTTATATATTTAACCCTTTCACTGTTTTTTTTTTTGTTATTTGATATATTAATGCACTTGTGCAATTACTTATTTATGAATAAAGTGGGATTTATTGGCGGTTCTCTCCCGCAATAGTACATTAACGGGATGAACCACCCTTTCACTGTTTTTTTTTTGTTATTTGATATATTAATGTACTTGTGCAATTACTTATTTATGAATAAAGTGGGATTTATTGGCGGTTCTTCCCGCAATAGTACATTAACGGGATGAACCACCCTTTCACTGTTTTTTTTTTGTTATTTGATATATTAATGTACTTGTGCAATTACTTATTTATGAATAAAGTGGGATTTATTGGCGGTTCTTCCCGCAATAGTACATTAACGGGATGAACCACCATCGCGCTCACACGCTCACACATTCACATGCTCACACACTCACACGCTTACACTCTCACACGCTCACACGCTCACACACACACTCACACACCCGCACACTCACACACTCACACGCTGAGACGCTCACACACTGGCACACTCACACACACACTCACACACTCACACACTCACACACTCACACACTCACACTCCACACTCACACACTCACACACTCACACTCACACTCACACACTCACACACTCACACACTCACACACTCACACCTCCACACTCACACACTCACACCACACTCACACTCACACACTCACACCCACATCCACACACTCACACACTCACACTCACACACTCACACACTCACACATCCCCTCACACACTCACCACTCACACACTCACCACACTCACACCCACTACATCACACACTCACCACACACTCACACACTCACACCACACTCACACACTCACACACTCACACTCACACACTCACACACTCACACACTCACACACTCACACACACATCACACTCACACACTCACACACTCACACACTCACATCACCCACACTCACACACTCACCTCACACACTCACATCACAACTCACCACACACTCACACACATCCACACTCACTACATTCACCACAACTGTCACCACACCACAAACAACACACACTCACACACTCACACACACACACACACACACATCCACACCACACACATCACACACACACATCACACATTTCACAGCGTCACACTATTGCAGAAATATGTACGCGACTGTAGTCATCAATAAAATTCTGGCTCATCTTCGATTCTGGGCATATTTTAACGTATATGTAGTACGTACTGTGTATATAAAGCCAAACTCTTCCGATTCATTAAAACGGTTCATTTTGATTTCGGCCTGATTTCAGTAAGATGTCAGGACTATTTAGGCTCTATTCAATATTTATGTCTCCTGGGGAATCTATTTCATCATGGATTGTACCAAGCGGTGAACGTACTTCCTAAAGGAGGCCATTCTGTCTAAAATGATGGAAAATTCTATCAGTAACTAGCTATACTCTTTCTTTGAATTTAACAAGCTCCTAAGTGACCACCGATACTGTTTTAGGCAAAGTAGTTCAACAGATAATCTTCTTTATTTCAGACTCAAGTTTGGAACAGTACATTAAAACAATCCGGTGAAACAGTTGTGTTCGCTTTAGATATTTCAAAAGCATTTTAAGTTCGGCAAACGTGTTTATTTGCCCAACTCACCTTTTTTGGGTAAACTAATACGCCCATTTTAGTTTTCTTTCCAAAATAAGTCGGCATTAGCGCGGGCCTGCCACAGGGAAGTGATATCTTCTGTACTGTTTTAAATTATTTTTTCAACAGCTAACCTGAACCATTACTTTGCAACCGATAGAACTCTTTATCTTGGTCTGCTTATAATATTAATCCATTTTCCATCTCAAATCGAAATGGGCATTTCAATCAACAGAGGCATTCAACGTATCCTTCAGACCCTATTACTATGTTAAGGGTGACTATTTGCAAATCTATCGTGGTTTGACCATCTTCTATCAGCTACTCGTATAATAGATGTGTTGAACAGATCTGATTAGCAGTTTACCTCTAGACAACTCTTTCTGCTATGTGAGGCCCAAAATCGACACCGTACGAAATATAACTCTCATCTCCTGGTAGGTGCAGTCCAATACCCCCTCGAATTCAAAAAAGAGCGGTTAGGCTAATAAACTACTCGTCCTTAACTTTTGACATACATTCCCTTATGTATAGAAGTATAGCTTCTGTTCTTTCTTCGTACTGTCCGTATTGTGAGGGCTATTTTGCTGCTGAATTACATTCTTTGGGACAATCTCGGGTCACGTTTGCTAAGGATACTCGATTAGATCATTCTCATCAATATGCAGTATACACTTCAACGGGTACCAAATGGACACAATCCACATTCTTCTACACGACTTCTAAACTCTGGAATAATTTTCCTAGTTTCTGTTTTCCTGACAGTCCAAAATCGTTATGCATCCTCCTAAGTGTTTTGATGCTTCAGCACGTTAGGAACTTAGCCTGTTTCAGTGTTTCTTTAAATAATTTTGCAATATTAGGTACAGGATTTACTAAGGATAACGCTACGTTCTGTAATTTTGGTAAAATAATGCTTTAGTATTATTGTATCCCCGAGAGTTGGCGTTCACGTCATAGGTTTCCGAATGAATGCACGGCATTCCTTTAAACAATCTTTAAAGCTTAATACACGTTTATGATAAAGATGGCAATACAGTTTGCATGTGTTCTAAGTAGAGACATGCGTATAGGTCATCGTTAGTGAAAATAAGGGAGAAGTGAGTATGTCCATATGTTCAACAGCTGACTTTAATCAACGCTTCAACTTAACATTGCACGGATTCTGATTTGACGTCAATCTGTCAAATTTATTCATTATTTATAACATCATCGTTTTCTTTTAGTTTACGCTATATCGTATTATTTCTGTTCGTTGTTGTTTTGCTCGAATTTTATAGTTATTTTGTTCAAATTATCAAATTATTACCTGAAGACAACGAAGTGTGAATCGAAAGACTAACCAAAATAAAAAGTCAGCACTAACTTCACATAAATTGTTTGTGTACTTATTGAAAAATGTGAACATATTTGGAATCTATTCTATTCACAATAAAATTATACATATTGTTTTAATTATAATCTCATTTAAGTGTAATATTATTTGTAACTAACTCCTTAAATTATGCTGCGACTTTAAATTCTGGGATGGGGACATTTGGTTAGCGATAAAGATTCTAATTCGTATTTGAAAACAATAAGTCTAATCACACAACAGCATCTGTTTACCTGTAATAATATTGATGTTTATTATTACAGGTAAAAATAATTGAAAACAATTTAGATTTCAACGGGTTCTAATTACCATAACATCAGTTATTCCATTATAGTGTAACTTTTTTCTGTACAGTGGGGTGCCCTTCTAATACATGTTTGAATGTACCTATAAAATATATTTATTACACGAATTTACGAAAATTGCAATATTTTTAACCACAAAACAGTATGTTTTGACTAGTTCAATCGCAGCAAACGTTAATATGTTTATTGCACTTATTAGAATTCCGCATTTCACTTTACTAAGCTCTAATTAATCTTGTAAGATAAGTTGTATACATAATGAATTAATTAAGCACGTATAATATTACCACAACAATTTTAAAGTAGTACAAGCAACTACATGTGGGTAATTAAAGTATTATTTGCAACACTGCCTTGTTACGATTTGGCAGTTCATTGCTTCTTAAATATGTAAAAGACGCTCCATTGACTTCAAATTTTAATCCTAATACATACAATTACAAGTAATGACATGCACGCCAACTCTCGTGGATACAACTATACTATTTTTTATTGCATTTATTTTAAAGTGAGCGCAGTATAATCGGCTACTACTCATTGTGATTCATAATATGTGTGTAATAGTGTATTCCTAACACACGAATAAGAAGAACGGTTCATATTAACATATACCTAGGAATGCGTATAGCTTTGAAGTTATAAATCCAAATAGGTACTATCTGTAGTTGTATCTGATAGTATCTGACAGTAGTTTTCAGTCGTCACCTTCAACAGTTACTATATGATGCTTTTGTTTTAAGTTATTGTTTTTGTAAACAGACTTAATTTCTTATTAAGTAGTACATAATTATAGACCGGGAGATAGTGACAGATTTTGAGACATGATTTAAGTCAGTATGCCTTTTGGAGGACATTATAATATGGACAATTCATCTTGGTGGCTTCCTTATCGAAATATCTTTCTAGATCAGTTGGCTCGTTCATTGACTCCTCGGGATTAACAACCGTAATGGTGGGAAGTGAAATTGTTGGAGGTGGATCAGATTCCAATTATTTATCAGGGAAGTATTTTAACAAATGTAAAAGACTACATTTGCTAGTATCTTTGCAACACTTTCACTCTTTTTTGGAAACGGAAGAAATAACGATGAGTGGAAACATCAAAGGATGTCTAAATAATCTTCAGAAACAGACACTTTCCGATCTGACAATTAACAACGACGAGCTACGAAATGTTATTAATGGTTTTCAAGAATATCAAATGCAAACTTTAGAAGGGCTACACTGCAAAACACAATAATATTACGCAATATACATTATCTTCGAGAGGAGTATCAGAACTGCAAACTCTTCTGTTATATCATTATAAAAATAAATAACATATTTATCACATTCAATCATTAAAATTATGCGCATTGGCTCGCGTTGTATAATGACACGCTTTTGAACGTTGAACAAAATCATCCTAGCCTGAAAGATGAATTTGTAAAAGGAAGTTTTGGCATACAAAGAACTGATAAGCCATTCTCCACAATTCCTATAGATGTCACTTTGGAACAAAGTATAAATACTAACGCAGGTAGAAGACTTACAGGCATTATACGTCTCACCAATTCGATAGCCACTCGTCAACGGTGGAGTCTGAATCATGGACTAAGATATGCTTTAATTTCCACTGCAATAGATGAATGCGGTATTACTACCAAGCAGGATATCACTAACGACTTGCAGAACAATGGCATAAATAAAAGTAAAGCTCAAATGGATCGTTTTATAGGTCTATTGCATATGAGATTGAATCCATTTTCTTCTGATGTAAAAAAAGATGCTCCCATAAATATCGCCAAGCAGCTCCTGACGAAGTTGCACACTTTTTATTACATGTCGAAGCAATTGGAGAAAACATGCGGTTGCAAATGGTTGAAGAATGCACAGAAGACAAAGTAAAGTTTCAAAAGTTCGTTACATTTTGAACTTCGCGAGCTGCGTTAAAAAAAAGGAGATAAAGATTGCGGGCAAGAAGCAGGAAGTCAAAATGCAACGGGATTTGTTCGGGAGACTGTTGGGTATTTCCTTACCTTCTGAGTAACAATTAATATTGAAAAGGTATTAATTAAATTAATGCTATATGAATATAAAATATCGAGGTATTAGTGAATAGAATCGATTAAAATTTAACATTATCATTCAATTGTGTTCATTATTTCCTACGAACGGGCTGCTAACGTAAATACCTTTCGACCTGTCAGAGTTTATCTTACTACACTTACTGACACAAGTATCCGAAAAATTTGGTAATATTTCTCTTAAAATGGAAAAGCGTAATCATCATCTTCAACGAATACAAGAACCCATCCATTAATGACAACGATCACTTGTTACGAGACAATTTCAGTCGAGATTACTGCATCACAGGTAAAATAGACATAAAAATAAGATATGTACTGAATCGTAAAGTTTTTTTTTCTTCAGGTCCATAGTAAACTCGACCGCCAGATTTTAGCACGGAACTGAAAAATATCAAGTTTAAGGAAGCCCTTGTATCGTTTCTCATCCAACGTTGGTTGTCTGCGCCACAAGCTGCCAATATTATTGGTAGTAAAGATATCTATGTCTCTTACAAAACGTGTTATCATTTCAATGTCGTGGTGGGATCCGCTGGATGTCATATTATTAATGACTATAAGTGTGAAGGCCTTGATGAAGCCGATACTAAAATCGCCTTCTTCCTGAAAAGTGTGAGAGATTCGGGCGATATTGTAATACGGTGCTCCGACACTGATGTTTTGGTTATACTTTTGGGAAATATGGCCCACATTCCACAAACTGTGACACTTTGGTTACTATTCGGTACGGGGAACAATCAGCGATATGTTAAGGTTACCGCCCTGTATCAAAAACTGGGAAGCACTCTCTGCGCGGGTTTGCGAGCATTCCACGCATTCAACGGTTGTGATTTCAACCCATCGTTTTATAGAATAAGGAAAAGAAGCCGTGAAAGATTTTTCAGGCGAATGAAAATTTTCAAAAAGCTTTCGCTTGCATCCAAAAACCAGCTGATGAAAACTAGAAATCTTCTTTTTTAAACAATAGAAGAATTCGTTTGTAAAATGTATAGCACGAAAGAAACAGGCTGTAGCATTGCAAGAGCGTTAATGAGGCACGCGTCCGCCTTTTCACATCAAATTACAGCATAGTCAACACCAGCGAATCATTTAAACAAGATCTATTGAATTTCGATGCATTAGTTTTACCACCATGTCTTATGGAGCTGCAGCAACATTTACTGCGCACTTCATGCCTAAGAAATATGTGCAGCAACGCTTATTCCCCAATTCTCAGTAGCTATGATCCAACGATATTCGGCTGTACCACGGAGTCCAACGACACCTACACGTTCCATTGGTTTGAAAGAGAGGCGGTGCCTCAATCTGTCCGCGAAATTTTGTGACATCCGACGGAATAGATTAATAGAAGGTAATATATAAGAATGATGAATTCTTAGTAAAATGTAAACTTTCACCATTATCACACATAACAAAATACTTATCTTTTTTGGCTTTTTTAATGGTGTATTTTATATTATACAATCTAAACGTTTCGATAACGCTTACAGTTATCTTCGTCAGTAGTAATATCTATTAAAATTGTTAAACATGTTGAAAACAATTTTGTCAAAGTTGAAAAATTAAAACATAAACATCAGCCTGCTATTAACATAACAGTTTGAGAAACGTATAAGACCAACTATAGAATTAAATTTTAGTGTAGTAAACTAGGTCATTAAAAATTAAATATTGTTAAACTGTCTTAAAGATGACAAAGCAGAACACCCTCTAACGGTCGAAGGCTAAATGGTATACATCCTTGTATTCAGTTTACCATGGAAAAAGAAACTAATGGAACTTTACCATTTCTTGATACATTAATATCTAAAAATAATAATTCACTATCTATTCAGGTTTACAGAAAGCCGACACACACAGATAGATACGTTTATAAATTACCCAACTACCATTAACTTCAAAAAATTGGTGTAATTAAATCTTTAGTAGATCGAGCCAAACGAATTTGTGACCTTGAATTTTTGAAGGATGAGTATAAATATTTAACAAAATCCTTACAAGATAATAGATATTCACTTACAGATATTAATAATGTTATTACACCTTCTAGACACAACCTTAAAGAAAAAGCAGTTCTTAATGTTAACTGCCTTTCCTCCTTTTATAGCTAATGTTACAGATACAATTGAAATAATCCTAATTAAATATGGCATTAGGACTATTTTTAAAGAAAAATTAAAGGACATTTAAGATCACCTAAAGATGTTTCAAACCCATTATCATCTTCTGGAGTGTATAAGTTATCTTGTTCAAGTGAAAAAGTATACATTGGAACCACAAAACGTAGCTTTGATACAAGACGTAAAGAACATATGAGATTTTGTAGATTAGGTCAACCAGAGAAGTCTGCGGTGGCTGACCATGCCTTAAATAATCTAAATCATGACATTAAATTTAACAATATGGAAATATTGTCAAGACAAACTCATAATGTTCGTTTACAACGAGAAACTGTTGAGATATATTAAACACCCTAATAATTGTAATAGACGAGAACAAAATCTCCGTTTAAATAAGTGTTGGCATCTTATAATTTAAAAAAATGCATAATGATGCGTCTTGATTTTGATTCTAATTTTGACTTTTGGTATGTCTAGGTTTTTGCTGTTTTTCCTAGACCTCGAAGCAAGTGCTTTAACAATTATATGTTAAATTGCCGCAGCACTATACTTTAACATAAGTAATTGAAATTAAGATTAAAATTATAAAATTTCAAAAAACGTTCCGCATTATGCTTTTCATTGCTAATAACACTTGCAATTATTGACAAAGATATCTCATTGTTGGATTTAACTGGATTATTTTATTTGATGTCACGTATATATTTGCGAATGCTTCTATCATTTTCAAATTGAAGTTTTCAAAACTTTACACTTACATCATACATTGATTAAATTTTGTTAAATGTGTTTTTTTGCTGATATTTTTTATTTTTAGCCTTCTACTGTTAGAGGGTGTTCTGATTTGTCATCTTTAAAGATAGTTTAACAATATTTAATTTTTAATGACCTAGTTATACTTTACTAAAATTTAATTCTATAGTTGGCTTTATACGTTTCTCAAACTGTTATATTAATAGCAGGCTGATGTATATGTTTTAATTTTCCAACTTTGACAGAATTGTTTTCAACATCTTTAACAATTTTAATAGATATTACTACTGACGAAGATAACTGTAAGTGTTATCGAAACGTTTAGATTGTATAATTTAATATACACCATTAAAAAACCCAAAAAAGGTAAGTACTTTAATATGAATTCTCATTATTTACATCAATCATTAAAATGTATTAATTTGTTCAATATTATTGTCTATAGATCTGGAAAATTATTGCCAGCACGGTAACGCCATCGAACCTTCGGACGATGAAGATAATGTGTATAATGACGTCAATGATTATGATGATGGAGGAGAAGAAGGAGATAACGAAATAGATATAGGTGGTGATAACCAGGAAGAAGAGAGTAAAAGCAACGAAGAAGCAAATACCCAAGTAGAATTCACCCATGAATAAAACAAAACTTATAATGAAATAATACGTTGAACTAAATGTACAAATAAATTAATTTTAACAAATAAATCATAGAAAAACTTTTTGTAACTTAGAAAAAAACGCACTATAAATAAGTTTTTTTTTTTTTACGCACAGACCTGCCGATTATTATTTGATCTAGGTATGTCGCGATTGAATTGCAAACAAAAAGGCATACTGTATAAAAAGAGAGAACATCGTTCATTTCATTTGCACTAGTCCCTTTTCGCATTTTAAAACATACTTCATAATTTGACATTGGCACAGTGTTACGAGAAAGTGATATTTCTTTGTTATTGCACCAATTGAATATAGAGCGAGCCAAAACTCGAACACATGATTTTATCAATTTTTTCAAATGAATCATCCTGTGTTTTATTTTAAAAAATGAAAATACACTTTATGCTCTTTCATTTTTATTAAGCACTCCTCTAGCTAAAATCATATATAACAAGTTAACCGTGAACAAATGACATATATTATTCAGTAATAATTGGTAGCTTGTCATTTAACAAACTTCTTTGAGATTGTGTAGTGTTTATTAATTTATAAACACTTAAATACTGTTTGAAATGAACTTTCCTGTTGAGGAATTAACAGACATGATATGGGTACTGGGAGAAATATGAAAAATTGTTTATAGCACAAAGAATTTACAAAGAGAGATATCCCGCACCAAGACAACCCGAGAAAATAACTTAGGAAAGGTTAGTAGATCGTTTTTATCGTACGGGTGCAGTAGTTTATGAAAAAGGAAAAGACAAAACCTGATCTTAACGAGGAAAACGAATTTAAGGTGATGCTTGAAGTTACGCATAATCCACATGTTAGTACACGTGAAATCTCGCGTCAGCATGACATTAGTGACAGGCCCGTCCGAAGAATACTGCGTAAAAATTAGATGCATCCATACCATATCCAGTTGCATCAAGAGTTACACGAAGATGACTATCTCAGAAGGCTTGCTTTTTGTGAATGGGCTCAACAACAAATCCACAATTATGCGGATTTCTTTGATTCTGCCCTCTTTGGTGACGAAGCCACACTTCATAAAAATGGAACTGTGAATAGACACAATTTCCATTACCATTTGACAAGTAATCCCCATCGTATAGCAACTCATAGTTAAACTAGGCGGTCTTTGAATGTTTGGGATGGTATAGTTGGAGAGGAGATCACGTAATTGGACCACATTTTTACGATGGAACAGTGAATGGTCAGGTTTATTTGGATTTTCTAGAAAACCATTTACCATTACTGTTGGCAAACGTTCGTCTTAACATTCGTCAAAGTATGTGGCTGTTACAGGATGGAGCTCCGGTACATCACACTAGATTAGTTCATAATCATCCCATTTTCCAGGAAAATGGGAGGGAAGAGGAGGACCAGAGTTAAGTAAAATTGGCTTTTTCAAGTGGGGTTATGTGAAAAACCATATGTATCAAATACCTCCAACCACACAAGATGATATGAAGAATAGAATACGAGAAGCATTCCAGAGTATGAATGTAGAAATGTTAAGAAATATCAGTCGAGAATTTGAAGATCGACTGCAATGCTGTACTGCTGTTTTCGGTGGACATTTTGAACAATTTATTATGAAATTAATTAATTTTATAAGAATTTTGTCATAATAACCGATGTTTTTTTAATTTTTACTTTCTTGCTAAACAAGAAAGTATTGCTGTTGAAAAAAAATCGGAAAAAATAAATTGCGTTTTACGACTCCCTGAACCCGAAAAAATAAATTTTAGAAAATTTTTCAAAATGTCTGTGTGTGTGTGTGTGTGTGTGTGTGTGTGTGTGTGTGTGTGTGTGTCTGTGTCTGTCTCTGCGTCTGCGCCGCCTGCGGCTGCGCCTGCGTCTGCGTCTGCATCTGCGTCTGCGTCTGCGTCTGGCTCTGCGTCTGCGTCTACGTCTGCGTCTGCGTCTGCGTCTGCGTCTGCGTCTGCTTGTGCGTGTGCGTGTTATTTTGGAGGCAAATTTTTAAATTTACCCCCAAAATAACAGATTGAAATTCAGGTTCAATAACTCTAATGAAATGCAATTTTTTAAAACTTTCAAAATTGAATATGGTCGCAGTTACAGTCACATACATTTTTTTTTTTTGTAGAAATTTATATTTCCGATACCATTCAAGATATAAAAGAATTGGAAATATATATATGCGTAGTTAAATAAAGGTTCTTTAAAGAGATTTCTTTACGTAATAAATTATGATATAAATTTTACTATATGCAAGGGGCCAAACTTGAGGAATTATTCGAAATTGATTTATTCAAAAATCTCTCCAAGCATTTTTTGTTTGTTTTATTTTTATATCCTCTAGGCAACCAGCCACTCTTATAAATGCAACTAACTTGCTTCTTCTAAAGCTACTACTATAGGAGATATGAATTTTCAAATATTTAATATTGATATTGTTATAACTTTCTAACTATTTTGGTTACAAATTTGGGATTTTGGAAATAAACTTTGTCCATTTGCGCTAATGAAATGATATTATCGTGATGAAAACACTACTTCCGGTTTTTCCGGAAATTGGAATTGCTGGTATAACATACACATATTCTTACTCTATTTGAAAGGCAGCGAAATTTGCTTTAAAATGATATGAAACATAGTTATCTTGAAAGATAAGCGAGATATCTATTTTTAACTTTCAACCTACATATTGTTCATATGTAGGTACAGAAGATTACGCAATTGACTTTCTTTTCACTATCACTAAATCGACTTATTAGCTTATTTTACAACTTTTGGCCAAGTTTCGGCAAGATCGGCCATGATGTCTGGATGTCTTGGTGAGGGGGAGTTTATTAGGGCCAGTTTGTGGTCTTCATTAAATATTACTAAAACAGCTGAATATTTCAAATACCCCACATATTTTTTAGTATTTTGCAAGAAAGTCCTGTAATGCACCAACGTTCACCTAGTTTATAATAATTTGTGACACTTTTATTTGTTCACGGCTAACTTGTTATAATCTCTTTCTGTTATTAATTTGAAAATATCTCAGAAATTAACGATTTTAGCACTTTCTCGTAACACTGTAACAATGTCAAAAAGTTACGCCTGGAAAAAAATTATTGTTAGGTAGTCCTGTCTATACAGGACGTTGAAGTGAGAATGATTTTCGTGTATAATTGACCATAACTTTTGAAATACCCTGTATAACGTAATGAAACCCTATATTGGAAGTGTGGGGGAGATGAGCTTAATCTAAATTTGTAATAATATATAGGGTGTCCCATTTAAAAAAAGTATGTTTGGTTCACTCTGGTAATACGTAGCACCCTGTAAATACGAAAATCATTTTATAATGTGAAGTTTGAAGTTGCCTATAATTATTGTAAATAACTTTTTTTAATATCTCCTTTAATAACGGACATGCCGTACTTCGACGCACTAATGCCGCACCCTGTATGTTCATACGAAATATGAAAATGTAAATTTTCATATTTGTCAGTTATTACACAACTAAAATACTCTTTTGGCTATTAAATCGTGTATTTTGTACTTATTTTTACACATAAATTAAACGTTTCGATACCAATTACATCTACCGTCGTCAGTAAATGGTAACAGCTTTAAGATTTAACTGAGATGTCAAAATAATTTTCCGAAATACGAAAACGCAAATATAAGCCAGCAATTAATATGAAAGTTTGATAAACGTTGAATCTAATTTTATTTTAATAAATTAAATATTATTAAACTGCCTTGAAGTTGACCAATCAGAACACGATAGCTAGCAATGAACAAAATTTAGCAATATTCATTCATCAAGTTATGATGTAAGTGTAAAGTTGTGAAAAACTTTAATTTGAAATTGATAGCATTCACAAATAAAACTTGACATACCAGTTAAAGGTTTAGTCAAATCTAACAAAGAAACGGTTTTCGGTTATTAATAAAAGTAATTGCTATTGCACACTAAAATTATAATGTATACGATATTAATTCATGATTCATGATTTTAATTTTACCTACATATGTTAAATTATTGTAGTGTTGTGGTAACGTGGCATACTTAATTGGTAAAGCATTTACTTTAAGATCTAGGAAAAAACATGTGAAAACCTATTTAATCGGAGATCTTATTCTTGCCTCTTGAAGGTATTTGGATGATTATATATCTCAATAGCTTCACGTTGTAAACAAACAAAATTAAATTGTCGGTTTTCTATTACTCATCATGGAACTGCTGTTACATTGTATTTGTATTTTCTCTCATTTTGCTTAATTCACAACTTTATTTAAATTATAATATGCACTACAATGGATTTGAAACACAATTGGAATTTCTTCAATTCTATCTGCAACATTACGTAGAAAAGCAGTACATTAAGCTTGTAGCGATTTTCTTAAATTTAAATATTCATCTTTCAAAAATTCAGGATGAAAAATTCGTTTAGCTCGATCCACTAAAGATTTAATTGTGATTTGATAATTTGTGAAGGTATCTATCGGCGTGTCTCGGCTTGGATGACTGCCATTTATAAAGACTAAAAATTCTTGTTGTGGTTTTTCTCCGTGTCTCCAAATAACAAGAGTGTCATCTACATATCTGCAGATCATATCAAACTGGGTTTTGATCTGTCATCTTCAAGGCAGTTTAATATTTGATTTATTAAAGATTTAGCTACTCTACTAAAATAAAATTAGATTCAATAGTTTCTTTATACGTTTATCAAACAGTTATATTATTGCCTATATTTACGGTTTCGTATTTATTTTGATATCTGAATTAATTCTTAAAGCTACTACTATTTGCAGAGGACGATAATTGTAATAGTTATCGACACATGTTAACTTACATAAAAGATTAATCAAAATAAACGATTTAATCGCCAAAACGTAAGCATTTTACTAATTTCCTTATGACCTTTTGTTCTTATTTCTGTGTCAGCAACACGCTCTTAAAATGTTCATACCCGAAATGGGTACTAATTTATTGCCAGTTAATCGACTTACTGGTACAACCCAACCGACAACTATGTATGCAACGGTAGATAAGTTAGAAGGTAAATTTTATTAAAGTAATGTTGTTTGTTGTTACATTTTTGGCTACAGTAATACAATCCGGAACTTTCTTTCACATTCTCCATGAAACTGTTGAATTATTAGCATGAAAGAAGTAGTTCTTTAAATTGGTAGAAGGGTAAATCGATAACGCACTACCGTTACATGAATATGCTCAGAAGGCATTCAAGGACATCTTTCAGTAGTATACTTATGCGCAGGAGCATTATACCTAAACATCGACTTCTTCGCCATGTGGTTACAGGTGATAGTTTTAAAATAACATGGTCTGTTTATTTAGACTGAATAAGTGTTCTTAATTACGGGTTTACAGAAGAATTTCGTTGGCTTGAGATCATATCGCTCATTCCAAAGGCTTCCTTTACTCAATGCTGATAAGCTTGTTTGGTGTCAATAGCGACAAAATTTTGTCCAAGAGAAGGTGAAGTGTTCCTTGTGGAAAAATGATAGTTGGAGGTGGGTAAGATATCAAAGGGACAGATGATATTGATAGCTATAACATCTGGAGGTATGGGTTGAAACAAAGTTTTTTACACAAAGATGCTGAATTCGACGCATACAGGAGTTTTTATACTAAAAAACTGGTCAAGATTGTTTTGTGTTACGCTATTTATCATGTCAATATGCATAAATAAACAATCAGAAATCGATTGTTATTTTAATGCAATAAGGAAAACGGCTCTATTATTACATATTAACCAACGAAGTCATATTATTCATTTTTCTACTGCTGCTTTTCAATTGGAAATATTGAGTGCGAAAAGATTATTGATGACAATACCTACAGGGAATCAGTTACAAATGTGTATGTTTCGAATTTTTTCCAAGATCACTTTAAATTTGTGGTTGAATGTACATTAATGTCTCGGGAAGCAGTTTCGGTAGCAGAAAAAGTAGGAAGTATTTCCATCAAGAGTATTCCCAACGTCTGCTGTTGAAACATCCACTAGAAGATTCATTCCTCACAAACTCCTTTTGGATTCTGCCTTTCCTGTCGTTCACTATTATTTTTCCTAGGTTGATCTAATTTGCCATTTCTTAAGAGTGAGCTTGCAGAAGAGATGAAGTAAAGTTTCGAAGAATCTAATTCTAGCCAAAAACGTTGATAATCTGAATGTGAGACTTTTAAGATTCACCTCCATTTCATTCTTCAAATTATTAGTTTTTGAAAGTAAGTCCGTAAATATAAGATTTCATTGTCAATGTTGCACTTCTTTGTATCCACCATTATTGGTAGTAATTTGTGTGCAATATAAAGTATTTCGTTAGAGGTTGATGGTTCAGTATTCCTTAAACTCGTGATCTGGCTTTCTATGTATTTCATTTCGTCATTAGTTTCGTGAATAGACTGTATTCTTAGTAGTCTGTAGAACCTGAGAGATGGAAGTGCTGGATTCTGTTATATAATTTTTTTGCATCTATTAGTGCCTATTCGTATACGTAAAGGGATAGAGATCTGTGGAGGTCTATTTTCTTCTTCTGAGCAATTTTCAATAACTGGCTCCAAATATTTGCACAACCATACGAATTCGTTTTGAAACAAAATAGACGGCTTTGAAGTAATTCAGGATCTGTCATAATTTTCTACTGTACAATTTTGTATTTATAGTTATTATCAAAAAAGTATGGCGCAACTTTTAAATGTGGAAAAATATGAAATGCTATCGTGTTACATACTATGTCAACGAAATTCCTGGAAATTCCCGTAAAGAACCTTGCAATGAAGGAAACGCAAATAACGTTTTATTAGCTGTTACGGAAAATCTACAAATTTCTACACGACACATTGAACAAACAATTGGAGTGGCCCATCCTACTGCTCCTTTTATTTTAAAATTTGTCAGGGCCTTCAATCAGGGGATTCAGTGAGGTACAGAGAGTTCTGCGAATGGTATACTAGGCAATGTGTACATAATGAGCAATTTCCATATCAAATCATTTGGTGGGATGGATGTCAGGTGACCACTAATGGAATTTTCAACAAAAGAAATGCTCACTATTGGGCGATAGATAATCCTAGAGTTTATAAAGTGCACAGACACCAACACCGTTTCGGTTTTAATATGTGGGCTGTAATATTCGGAATGCGGATAATAGGTCCATTTTTCTATGACGGATCTTTAAATTCTGAACGCTACCAAAATTTATTAGAAAATGAAGTAGAAGCAGCTTTAGCTGATTTACCTCAAGCTCACGTTGAAGATTATTGGTTTTACAAGACGGTGCTTCGGGAAATAATTCCAGAGCCGTCCAGGAATATTTATTGGCAAGGTTTCTTGCAAGATGGATTGGAATATATTCAAGAGTAAGATGTCCATCGCGATCCCTCGATATAACATATCTGGACTTCTTTACCGACGCAATATTAAAAATGACAATCAATTGCGGAACTTAATTCTTGAAGCATTTGAAGGTATTACACCTCAAATGCTTCGCAATGTTTTGAATTCAACTGTAACACGGTGTTACTTGTGTTTGGAAAAAATGGAGAATTTTTGGATCAACTATTATAAGACTTATAATTAAGTAATCCTTACTTTAATTTACACTAAAAACAAAAGGAATTACCAGTTTTTCCTTTTACCGTCAATGTGTTAATATTAACTTCTAATATTAGGAAACGTTATTATGGTGTGTGTAATAATCATATGAGAAAGTTACTGCATCAACTTCTTGAAAATGCAGGTCTGTATTAAAAAAATTCGTGATGATGGCCCATAAAAGGTTCAAAATGCGTTCAGACTATTAAATGTGATACATTGCTGAATTTGTAATAAAAAAACCTTTCAAAATCAGTTTTCAAAATATCAGGACTGTATGTAAAAAAAAATAAGTTGATGATGGCTATAAATAGGAAACGTCCGATTGATAAACTGGTTATGCCATGTTAAAGCCCGTAATAAATTGCCAAGAAGTGTTTTTATTTTTGCCCTAGCATTATAATAACGCCAGAAAAAAATTAAATAGAAATTTCAAAAATTCAAAATTTTTGATGTCTCAAAAACAAAAAAAATTACACCATTATTGGTCCCCTAATTACGCAACTTTTTTCCCATTTAATCGGAGTTGTATCTATTACCCGTTGCGAGATCACCATAGTGAGAATCCTTGTCTTGGGCACAGTGTATATCCTACTGGATGAAGAAAACAAAAAATAGCTTTTGATTACGACATAAACAAGTTGAGAATGCTCTTCTATCATTACCAGACCCAACAAAATTGCATTATCAAATATATTTAATATTCTTCTTTAGTATTAAAAACTACATTATAAAAACATAAAACTACACGCGGTATTCCCAAGCGGTCACCCATCCAAGTACTAGCCGCACCCGACGTTGCTTAACTTCAGTGATTCGAAAATTATATATCATATCTATATAACAATAATTTTTATATTTTGTCCCCAGATTTAACCATATTTTCGATGAGATACAAAGATTTTACGAATTCATATATAGTAACGCCAGGGAGAGGTGTCTCATGGCGGACTCGAGAATGGGGATATAATTATTACTATGACTTAAAAATGTATGTCGATTCTAAAGTCAAAGCGCATGATGCTATCAGATGTCTTCTTGGCTATTTAACCTCAAATTATTCTTCGTATTTCGTTTCGTATAATCGCATCATGTTTTGTAGTTATAATAATTTATCTTTCGCTTCGAAACAAAATGGCGGAAAAAGCGGAACATGTTTTGCGATTTTCTTCTGAAAGATTTAAACTTTATTTATAATAAGGGTTAACTGCCAAGTAGTGATCTGAACGAAAACAAAAACATTTTTGTATATTTTTGTAGCGATAATTTACAAACAAAATTCTAAATAATACTTCAAAATTTGTAAATTAAACGTAATGTGATTATAATTAAATATACATACCTTCACTTTCCATATTCATGTTTTTTTTCGTACGAACTGCAACTAAAGCAACTAAAAATGTACTTGTATTTATATCATATGCAATGCGGAAACAACACATCAACTGAGTTCCAACTACCCCAGAGTCGTGCGGGGGAGCGGGGGCGAACATGTGTGAAATATCAAGTTTGAGAAAAAGTTGGATTCACATACTACTGTAACTATTTGACTTCTGAACGTGTTTTTAATGTAAATACTCGCTGTCATAATTTCGGATTTCTTTCTGTAGAGGTTATGTCATTCCAATTTCAAATAAAATATTCTATTTAGTTTTACTGCAATGGAATGTTCGTGTAGTCTATAGTAACGTACCAAAGTTTCATTTTCTGTCACTCATCTTTTCAGAAATCTGACAACACTGCATTTCGATAATAATGTTTGAAACTCTCACCGAAAGGCCTGTAAGACATTTTTGCACATTACCCTAAAATATTGAATTCGATAATAATAATGATGGCAATACTGCCATATTTATGGATTCTTTTGGAGAAATTGAAACTAAAAAACAGCAATATCAAATTTAAATAATCGAAGCAACCTCTGCGTTTTATCCACATTTCGGAAAAACATTAATACCAAAACTGGAAGACGTCCTTGGAATAAAATGGAGACACCTTATCATGTCAAATTTCGGCAACATCTTCAGTATGTTCTACAGTCTAAATGTTGACCTTTTCGGAATATAGAGTATGGATTTCTGCCACCCAAAGGGTGTTACCCTAGTTCAAATTCTATAATCATGGGGGTTGACTTGTCTAGTTTTTTCCAGAAAACTCCTTTCAACGGTTGGATCGTTTTCAATAAGTTCATGGGTGTACTAAATTTGTTAGTGTTTCATATTCTTTTAATTTAAAATGTTTCTGATTTCCGACTTATTACAGTGTTAATGGCTAACTGATTCGTACTCACTCTTGGGGTTTCCTCTATTTGTGATAAAATATTTAATTTATTTTTATCGTTGGTAGCAGACCTGGACCGTCTGGTTCTTGGCAAATTTTCTATTGTACCCTTTTTCTCATAGCGGGCACAAGTTCCATGTACCGTTGACTTCGTAACCTGCTTACCTGGGTTGGTTGCAAATTTCTGGACATGATTTTGTTTATCCCCATATTCAAGAAATAACAAATTATCAATCCGTTGTCTTCTTGAGAGCCATTTTAAATTGAATTATTTATGCAGAAGTAAAATTGTCCGTAAATTAATTAGATGTGAGTTTTTTTAGTAATTGACATCGCGACTCGAGCAATCGATTGCAGCAAAATAAATAGGATCGCTATTATTATTTTCTAATTCAGCATCTGTAAATGTTTTATTAAAAAAATTATTAATTTTGATTGTGCACATTCTGAAATGTTCCACGGTTCTGAGAAGTATGTCACGACTTGCATATGCTTGCTTTACTGTTCGTAATCATTTCACTTTTTTTTTTACTTTAACGTTTCTTAAACATTTTTTCGTTTCTTATACATCAGTACACCATTATTTTACCAAATCTAGTTTTTAGTGGGTCTTTAATTTTAAACACAATAATTTGATAAATCAAAGAGAGCCGACTTTAAGAATGTTTTATATGCAATCTCTTTGAGAATTATTAACATATCTAGGATCAAATAGTGTCTCTCAAGGTTGACAATGGGTTCATTTATAAAAATCAATCTTAGTTACACAACAATGTGCTCCTGTTTACCTCATAAAACCTCAAGACATCCTTAGACTTAGATAGATAGAATTTCAAAAACACCTAATTAATTATGGCCGTCACTGAAACTGGCCTTTCAGTGAAGTTTATAATGATGCGTTTACTTTTCTTGTATATTGATCGAGATAGCAGAGGGGAGGTATTAGTCTATATTTAAATAATGCAATTAAATGCACGCTCATACGTGCTGATCTTAAACCCTCCACCGTTGAACAACTGCGGTTATAAATATGTGTATAGAAATTGACTTTTGCCTTTGGTGTTATTCATAGACCTCCTGATACTAAAATTTTCAATTTACCTCAGGAACTTAAAGATGTTTTTGCTTATATCATTTTATTATTAGATGATAATATTCTCTGCATTGGTGATTTTGATGTTGATGTCCTTCAAAATAATCCTGCTTCCCTTAATTTACAATATGTACTTAGCTATTTTAACTTAATACAACTAGTGCGTAATTATGCTAGAGTTACAGAGGTAAAAGGAAAGCAACGTGTTTTATTTCCTCCTCGTACGGAAGGGTGGGCTGCTCGATCTTTCTTCGATCCTTCAGCCACAGCGATGAATTTCCAGCATACATGTATACATTACGTATAACTGCATGATGGGTTTAAGAATGGGTGCGGTCAGGACAGAATCGGAAGGAAAAGAGTTAGGGTTCTGAGGAGAAGATACTACCCCTAAATAACCATATATGATGTGGATATACGCAATGATCATGCCGCTATATGTGTATGAGGAAAAACCTCTGACAAAGCCTCACACACGATAGACGGTAACGGGGATCGAACCCATTACCTTCCCGAATGCTAAGCAGACTGTTACCATAGATCTAACTAGCTCGGTGAGTTACAGAGCATTCTGCCACACATATTTTTTTATTACGCCTTTCCCTTCAGAAGTCTTTAGCAATTACAGGATACATAATTGGGAGATTTTCGGACCGTAATTGCTTTTGATCTTACTGTGCCCTTATAAAAGCTTATGAAATTTCAAATTATAAACCACCCGAATTCTTATGACATTGTATCAAGCGATCAGCCTGAATTTCGCCATGGATTTAGCTGCTCTCCAGCTTTGACTGATGACATTCTGAAAGGTTGGTACAAAAATAAGTTAACTGTGTTGCTTTCATTAGACTTTGGTGAGGCCTTTGACACTGTTTCTTATAGTACGTTACTTTCAAAAGGGTTATTTTGGTTTTAGTGTCGCTGTATCACCTCTTCTTAAAAATCACTCAACCAGTAGACACCAAGCTATGCGTAAAGTAAATCTGGCTTCATATTTTACGGGTTTTAAATTGTCGTTAATTATGTATGGTGTTACTAAAATATAGAAATTGTCAACCTACTGCTTAAATATAAAAGTCAATGGCGAGAGTATTAAGTCTTAGGACGAAGTTCGCAATTTAGGACTTATAATAGACTCTAACTGCGGTTTCGAGCTCGCATTAATATAAACGCTTACATCCCCACTGCCAGTTGCTAAACTGGGACATAAAAAGAATGCTCTGCAAATCACTTGTATTGTCAACTTCTACTACTGGGATTCCTGTTTAAGATTAATTTTTAGCATTAGGCGTTTTGAATAGATTACTTATAAACTTTTTGACTGTAAGCGGTTGAATATGGAGAATAGGAGGATCTTTCACAAAATAATTATGTTTGGAACGGCCCCTTATTTGTATAATTGCATTTCATTCAATAGTTCATTGCTTAAATCTCAGATTTGTACGTAGCTTTTCTTTTAATAAAACAAAATTGTATCATTCAATCTGGGAAACCTGTAAACATGGAACTTAGCTTCTTTTTGGTAAGATATTATTTGACCATTCGTTCTTTAAACATTAGGTCAAACAGGATTTTGGTTATGTTTCTAGCTTTAACATTACGTAACCTTGTACTTGTTAGTAATTGTCGTTCCTTACTTTTTTCTCTCTTTCTATTGTGTGAAATCTGGATCTCTGTCAAGGGCTAAATGGTAGCGCAGAGAGTTGACAATAATTTTGTTAACGATTCTGAACTTCACCTTAGGTTTTAAATCTACCACAATATTTGAATAAAGGCATTATCATTATTGTCGTTATTATTACGATTATTAATGCTTCTGCAAAGTGTAGGTTTCTCAACTGTTGCTTGACTAGATACAGAAACAATAGTATTAATACAGCTGCAGTATTTAAACTATATAAACTAAACGAAGTTATAAACAATCATCAGGAAATTTGTCAATTTGAAATAGGTCTTTTTCTGCTTTCACTATGTGTATATTTAGATATTTAACAAGTAGTTTGTGTTACATTTGAATTATAAGTTACTTCTAAAAAGCTAAATTAAAATGCAGAAACGATCTTGTCATATTCTAGTTGGGTAAAGGAGATTTCTTTAACTATGATTTGGGTGTATTGTGTAGTCTTTGCGTTAAAAGGTATCTTAATAGACTTTTCGGTCTTTGGTCGAAAAAATAGAAGAAACATTTGATTATTTAGAAACACCCGATTAGAAGGTTTGTGTAGAATATCCTCACAATTTTTTCTTGTGAGTCCGATCTGGAAACTCCGTTCACCGTTACGCCCGCGTCCTAGTCCTCAATTACAGGAAATATATGTTCCATAACTGATAGCATACCAATTACACAGGAGCTCCTCCCACCTCTTTTTGTGACAAATTCAAAGATTAAGGCCAAAAAAACTATCAATGGACATCCTATGGAAATTTCAAATATGTATTTCACAGACCTCAACGCACGACCTCAGCGTTAAAAATCGAGAATAAAGGTCAATCCTGCTTCTACGGTTACAAGGAAAACGGCTAAATTTTGATATTTCTTTTTAACAATTGATTGCATAGTAGTTACAGATCTACTTTCACCTTGGTAGGACAATTTCTATTGGGCCAAAGGTCATGGTCATATGTCCACAGTTCTTTCTAACGAATTTAACACCGCAGACGTTTATTTCACTCTTAGTTGAGGTAGTTAAAAAATATATACAGGGTTATTCACGTTGTCCGACACGGAAGATTATGACCAAACGACTTGACTTTTAGTTTTATTTTTGGAGTTAATGTAGCCCTACAGGCGGTAAATTTTAAAATTATTTTCGTAATGTGCAGACTGTCCAAAAAGTATGAAACATATCAAAGTTGCAATTTTTTCAATGGAACACCCTTTATATTATTGCATTTTTAGTTTCTGCGATCAAAATAAGAATGAGATTTACTAAGGTTTACCCAACTTAAACCTTGTTTAGATATATTTAGCATTTTCTGAAAATGTCGTAATAATTTTAAACTTTAAGTTCTCCTTTTCGTCAACTAAACTTTACACTTAGCTTACTGTTTGATTATGTATCATGACGCACTGAAATAAAACACTGACTAACATATACAAAGTGTTTATAAGTTTTAAATAGTACTAACCTGATTAGTTTAAATAAAACACCCTGTATTTTATGTCAACAGCACTGTCTTATGTTTAACTCATCTTGTTTTCAAGGAAAATACACATTTTCAGGAAGCAAGTTTATGCAAACAAATTTGAATTATGATATGTTACAATTTACTTACTAATCAAAATAATGATGAAAGTAATAGAATGGTGGAAAAACCGTAAAAACATTTCTTATAGCAAGTGTTCAAAATAACGACCGTCTGTATCTAAACACAAGCATACCCTCTTTTCGAAACCCCTACCAACATTTGCTAACATTCCCGGGCTTATGCTTTGAAATGTTTCACTAATACGTTCCTTCATATTCTCTGGTGTGGTTGGAGGCGTCTTGTAAACGGTTGTTTTTACGTATCCCCATAAGAACAAATCCGGTGAAGTCAAGTCAGGGGACCGTGGAAGCCAAATTTGATATCCTTTTCTCCCAATCCAACGATTTTGATAATTTTTTTGTAAAAAATCTCGAACCTCATGAAGGAAGTGTGCGGGGGCACCATCCAGTTGAAGCCACATTGTTGTCCGTATGTTTAGGGGTATGTCTTGTAACAGGACTGGGAATTCTCTTGCTAAAAAATTTTAGAACAATGTACCATTTAAATGTTCTTCAAAAAAATAAGGCCCAAGTAAATATTGACCCATTATTCCGCCCGACACATTTATTGACCACCTCTGTTAATTATGAATCATTCTAAGTTGATGCGGATTGGAACCAGCGTAATAATGAGAATTACGTCCAGTGTTATGAAATGTGCATTCATCGCTAAACAGTACAAAATTGAAAAAGGTTCCCTTTTCGGGCACTCGGTCTAACGCCCACATACAAAATTCAACTCCATTTCTGGAGTCATTTTCGGAAAGTTTTTGATGGAGCTGGATTTTATAATCATAATAACTGTGCTTTTTAAAAATTCTCGAGACACTTGCTTGGCTAATGTTAATGCGCTGCACAATTTCGTTTTGTCCTATATGTGGATTTTCGATCACAGAAGCAATTACCGTTAATTCTGTTTCTTCATTTTCTGTCACAGGTTTTATGTTCAAAGGTTTATCACAATTAACACTTCCAGTTCGTCTAATAGAGCCAACAACCTTTCCATAACAGCTTTGTTTGGACGTTTTCTGTTGGAAAATCTTTGAGCGTAAACTCGTGATGCCAGAAAAGCGTTTTGGTTACATTCTCCGATAATAAAAATCATGTTAATCTGTTCTTCTTTTGGATAAACTCTCATTTTCAACAACTAAGCTTTAAATACAGCACAAATTACCACTACAAAACGACAGAACGATTTGTAGACTTTTATGAATAACTGACATCTACAATCATTCTGTGTTGCCAAACTTCCATAGGCGACTTGTTAAGTGTTAAATTTGTTTAAATAAACTTGCTTTCTGAAAATGTGCATCTTCCTTGAAAACAAGAAGAGTTAGACATATGACACTGTTATAGTATTCGATAGGGAATTAAATTCTACATCTGCTGTTGTCATAAAATACAGGACGTTCTATTTAAACTAATCAGCTTATTACTATTTAAAACTTTAAATTTTTGAGTCATGATTTATAAACACTTTGTATATGTTAGTCAGTGTTTTATTCAGTGCGTCATGATACATAATCAAATAGTAAGCTAAGTGTAAAGTTTAGTTGACGAAAAAGTGAATAATTGTTGAGAACTTAAAGTTTAAAATTATTACATTTTCAGAAAATGCTAAATATTTCAAAACATGTAAGGTTTAAGTCGGGTAAACCTTAGTAAAGCTCATTCTTATTTTGATCGCAGAAACTAAAAATGCAATAATATATAGGCTGTTCCATTAAGAAAATTGCAATTTTGGCATGTTTCATACTTTTGGAACAGCCTGTACATTTCGAAAATAATTTTAAAATTTACCGCCTGTAGGCCTACATTAACTCCAAAAATAAAAATTTTTTAGTCAAGTTGTTTGGCCATAATCTTCCGTCTCGAATAACGTTAATAATCCTGTATATTATAACTGATGGCATACCAATTACACAGGAGCACCTCCCAACTAGATTAAAGATCAAAATTCTCACCCTAGGACATTTCAAAGATCTATGTGGACAATCCATACATGTATTTCATAGACCTCAACGATCTAAAGTCAATCTCGCTGGTACGATTGCAAGGAAAACGGCTCAATTTTAATTTTTGTTTTCAATAATTGATAGAATAGTGGTTGAGGTAGTTAAAACTTTGTATATAAACGTTCTGTATGTTCTATGGTTGTAAATAGTGAAATTGAAATATTCAACTTTAAAATTACTAGCGGATGATGGATATGAAAATTTTTGTTGATCCGGAATATGAATATCTTTATTTATCGTTCAGAGTCTTTAATAAAGCTTAAGAAGTTCTTCTAACGGTCCATGGTCATTAAAAGTATTTTATCCATCGGGGGTTCCCTCCGTAGATGTTTACCTAAACATCGGTTTTGACGTGTAGAACAATAGTTCTACGTGCAACGATCTATTTTTGTCATATTTTCCTAATAATGCCAAACAATCCATTGAGACATTTTGGATTGAGAACTTGACACCCATATTTCAAATTTTTTGGAAAACCGATCGGAAGCATTCTTTCGATGAGTAAGAAGTAAACGTTTTATCATATAGGTTTTTGTCTATCCCGTAAGAGAATGACGTGATGGGCATGTATGTATCATGTTGATTATTTTTAGGACCAGTAAAGTCAAAAATCTTTATTTGTATGCTCTTTTCAGTGGTAAAACGACCAAAACCGTTTTCTCAGGAAGCAAATTCTATAGTTTCCCAATATTGGTCATTGTTTTAAGGCTGTAATGTGCAACATACAGAGCGGACAAAAAGTCTGGAAACGCCCAATTATCTCTTAAATTGTTAGTTCGAATTGTACAAAATTTGGGATACGCCTATTTTGGGGTATGGAGATTCCAGATTTGAGATTTGCAATGTTACCAAATTTTCCGTTTCTCTGATATCATTAGTCACTTTGGTTTTTTTAATATATCACCCTGTATATGCAGTTATTATTGGAATCTCCTCGTCAATACGAGTTCAACCATACGTAACACTTATGATTTTATGTAGTATAAAAGGTCTTAAACACATAAAACAGAAATATGGCAACGCCTAATTGTCTCAATAAATTTTTTAATACAAACTATTTCAACTGCATTAAAACGTAACAATTGAAATTTTAGAACACTTTTAACATAATGATTACTTAATCCAGTGTTCAAAATGTAGTCCATTTTTGAGTTGCCAGTACCCTAATTGATGGTAGAATGCGTCTACCACATTTCTAGATGATTGTTTAGAAATGAATCGAGATTCATCGATAATTAGTTGCCTTAGCTCTGCAAGACTTGCTGGTTTAGTTTTGTAAACTGAATTTTTCAAGTATTCCTATAAAAAGAATTCTTAGGATTGAAATCAGGTGAACATGGAGGCCATGCAATACTACCTCGTCGTCTACCAATCCATCGTCTGGGAAGTATCTCACCTAAATAACGCCGAACATTTACACCAAAATGAATTGGAGCTCCATCTTGCTGAAACTATACCTGATTAAAGTTGGTTCCAAACAAGTTTCTCAGTGTAGGAACAATTTCCTTCGATAAAGAACGGCCCAATTAACTGAGTACCCACTATACCCGACCATACATTTAATTTTTGTGGTCTTTGAGTATGGTTTTCACGCGTCCAGTGTGGATTTACGCCACTTCAGTACTATGTCGATTTACACTCCCACACAGTGTAAAGGTTGCTTCGTCGGACAAACATATGTTGTTAACGAAATTTCCGTCATTTTCAATTTATTCATCATTATCTCAGTAAACTCTAATCTACACGAAACAACAGTAAATGAATTTTGTATGGTTGGAATTTAGTTCTTATGTAATACACGTAACACTGAACAATGACCTATATCATGTAATTGTGGAAACCTGCGTGAGAATGTATGTGGATTTTCAACGAAACTCTGCATTATATCTAAAGTTCTGTTGTCATTTATAACTGTTTTTGGTCTACCTGATCGGTATCTATCGTTTACTCCTCCAGATTAAATGGCGAACAAATGTGAAAATCACAGCATTCTATATTTAAACATTTAAATTTCTTCATATCTACATATTTTGCAGTTTTATGTATTTAAGACCTAGACTACATAAAATCATAAGTATTACATAAGGTTGAACTGGTATTGAAGAGGAGATTCCACGACTGCATATACAGGGTGTATTTAAAAAACCAAAGTGACTAATAATATCAGAGAAATGGCAAATTTGGCAACATGTCAAATTTGGAATCTCTGTATCCCAAAACAGGGTTATCCCAAATCTTGTACAATTCGTACTAGCAATTTACGAGATAATTGGTTGGGCGTTTCCAGACCTTTGGTCTACTCTGTACATATTTATACAGTCATTGGGAAATCGCCAAGTACACTTTTTTTGGTGGGACGAATCAAATTTTAGTTTTACGGTGTTGGTTATCGTTTAGGATCCATAATGTCCAAAATCCTTATTTATACACCAATTCCATTCACAGAACGGTCAAAACGACCAATTTGGCGGCAAGAAGTGGGTTTTATCTGGAAAACGATTCAAACTATTTTCTCGGTGCGCAAGAACCAAATTTGATGGCGAGTTGGTCATCGCTGTAATCTGTAGTGCCCAAAATTTCTATTTATGAACTAAATCCATTGGAAAAACTGTGAAAATTATTTTCTCGGTGGACAAGATAAAATCTTATAGTTTCGCAATGTTGGTCATCGTTTGGGAGCGGTAATGTGCAATATCTGTATTTATACATAAATTTCGTTAAAAGTTTAGTTTTTCAATATTGGTCATTGTTTGGGAGCTTTAATGTGCAAAATCTATATTTAAACACAAATTTTCTGTTGAAATAAGTTAAATTTATTTTCTTGGTGGGCAATAACCAAATTTCACAGTATGGTCAATGTTTTGGGGTCTGTGATACCCGCAATCCCAATTTACAAACCAATTTCATAAGGAAAACGGTGAAAATTATTTTCTCGGCAAACAGGAGCCAAATTTTAGTGTCATAGAGTTGCTCAATGTTTGCTGTCTGTAATGTCAACACCCTCTACGTATACTCCCATTTTATTAGGAAACGGTCAAAACTACTTATTCGGTTGGCAAAAACAAAATTTTATGTATTTACCATGTTGGTCATCTTTTAGATTCAGTAATCTCCAAAATTTTTATTTATACAATTTCATTGGAAAAATAGTTAACGTTTTTTTTTTGTATACAAGAACCAAATAGTTTCATAATGTTGGTGTGGTTTGGGGGATGTAATGCCAAAAAGATTGATTCATATTTCCATTTCACTTGCAAAACTGTTAAAACTATTTGCTCAGTGGAAAAGAACCAAATTTAAAGTTTTACTGTCTTGAGCACTGCTCAATGATCAAGAACAAAATTTTATAATTTTACCATGTTGCACATCGTTAGGGGCCTGTGATGTGCAAGGTCTTTATTCTTGCATCAATTTGATTAGGGAAATGGCCCTACTATACATTGCAAGAGTGTATTTTATTGATCTCTTCTCATAAGCAATTCTTGGCAAGTAATAGATGTTAAATTCGACATTTATCAAACATCACCTATTATATCGTTGAGAGGATGCATTGGTAACTTTAAGTAGAAACTAATCTTGCACTTTTAACAATTTGGACGACTCAAACTTCATTTTTTGCGCATATAGTTTCAATTAATCGGAAAAATATTACTTGCACTGTTTTGATGGTTAACGATTCAAATGTATTGTTTTAACCTATTGGAAATTGTTAAGGATCCAGCATTTTTCAAACTGGTTTTCCACTAGATATCATCCACTTTAAATAAGCACCCTGACTTTTTGGGTTTTGATCTGAAGACTCCAACCAGGTCCGAAAATTAAAATAATCTTGTAAGGTTATTTTGACGCATCGTGTATATGCAGTACTTTGATAACGTATGGAACGTATTTTGAATGAAAATGAAGTAATTTGTGTATGTAGATGTAGAATGTAAATCTGTGAAAATTATACGCCACTGGATTCTTAATATAGTATTAGTTATCATATAAAAGAATATTTGAATGTTATAGAAATATTTTCATGTTGTCAGCATTAAATTTGGATGAACAATAATGGTTTGGAAAAATTGTTACTGAAGTGGCACTGGTAAGACTACTAGTTTGGCCACTGGTCTTTTGCTACTGTGAACAAAACAATCGGATTAAAGAAATGGTTGTAGACGTATGAATGAGTGAGAGTATGATATATTGATATTGTATTAATGTGCAGTAAGGAATACGTATGCATATTCTTGTTTGTAGAAATGTTGTAATATTGTGCAATAATGGTAAATTTTACGAATGTTCAAGAATGAAGTTGTTCGAATGCGAGGGAGTTCATTAAATTGTGCGAAAATGGAGTTATGGCCAGGATAATTTACAGTGTGTTGTGAATATTATTGCAATTAATAGATTTATCGGAGAGTTGACAAAATAAATTCAAGATGGGTACGTTGTTCTTAGTTTCGTTTATGTTGGGTCCATCAGGACTTCCACTGGGAAAAGAAACGCACTAAATACACGATTGTGATAGGTGAATGGTAGTGAGTTCAGATAGAGGGCTTAAGTAAAGATCGCATGCGCTTTGTTTATTGAGGGGAATGGCCAGTGTTGAATTTTTTTTATTTGTGAAAAATTCAGTTCAGCAGCGTATATATATATATATATATATATATATATATATATATATATATATATAGCAGCTCCAATAACCCAAAAGAGGATAAATCATATAGACATTCATAAATAAATAGTTTAGGTGTGAATTGAAAGGAGATAATAGTAATTTTTTCAGAAATTTAAAAAGTGTGAAAGCAGATTTAAAAATAAAACAGCGAAATATTCCATTAAGTGTTCTGTAAGCACGTGATCTAATAATAAAAAGAAAGCCTGAAATAACCCTTTAAGTAACCGAACTAAAAGTTTGTAAATTTAGTGAAGACATTGGTGATCATCATTAACATTGAATGGAGTACATGTGTACAAACGTTAGTAAAGTAAAGTTCATTGTATAAACGCAACTAATAATTTTAATATTTATGTGGAAGTAAACATTCTGTATTGTGTTAAACGTCTACGTTGAAGGGCAAACCTTAAAGTAAAGCAAAGAGCCCATGTGAAATACGCGAGCAAAGAGGATTACTGAATCAGACCATATGGACTTCACTATACCACGGATAAAGAATTAATTAAAATAAATTGTAAGAACTAGTTTTAGATTTCATTTAACAGATACAAGTACGATTATCTTTTAGATTAATTTTTGTTTGTTGAGTTAACAATTTCGTATTCTAGGAAAAAGGATAATCGAACTTAATGTATTTTGATGTGTTTAGTATGTAAGATTTTGGGGGATTTTTCTAACTAAAAACTGGTTTTTGTGGTGCTTTGCGAAGCAGTGTTTATACAAGTATTTACAATTGCAAATTGGTCAATATTTCCATAATCCATTATTTACGTTTTTTGTTTATTTGTGTCAGCTGAGATAAACTTTTAGCATTAACTTGCCCAAATTTACCTAACGGGTTACATCTATTGATAATTGAAGTTAATCTTTGAATATTTTTGAGCTTAATGATTGATTTGAAATTTCATAATGAATTATTTTAGTGTCAATCAGATACCGAACACTACTAACAGAGTAATTTTTATTAAGTATAAATTACAAATTTGAACTATTAAAATTTAAACTTATTGATGAATGTCTAAATACGATTTTTATAGATAAATTATTAATAAAATATAAAGATATTATTTCTGATGAAAGTAGTGATTGTTCTATTTTAAATTTTTAGCTACAAACTTTTTTTTTATTTCTATCCTTTTCTAAATTGGATTTTGTTTATTTAATTCGAGTTTTATAACAGTTAGAAATATAAATTTATAGGTATACGGGGGGTACTTAAAAAGTACTGAAAGTAACGTTTTATTACTTGAAGTTTTCATATGTACGGGGTGTGTTCAATAAGTTTACGACGACGCCTGTATTTCAAAATTTTTTTAAGCTTTTGGATAAATTTCTTTTCAAGTGTGAGTCAACTTGACTGGTGAATGGTTTTACTGAGTAGGATACAATCTTGTCTTCCACAGTCAGATAGGATTATTTTAACATCCCGCCTAGAGACGATTTTTCTTGGGCTGAGAATTGTGAGTTGCAGATTTCTGGTAAGGTTTTTAAAACTGACTTTGAGTCATTTTACTCCTTATATCGACCCTGCCTATTTCCACTGTAGCTGACTTGGCAACCCGCTTACTTCGGTAAGCCTGCACAACGTCTAGTACGGTATGGCTTACTTGGGTAAGCTTGCACGAGGCCTACTGCGGTATGGACGTGGAACTATCTTCAGTGTCATCTTCAAGCATTTTCGAGCAATTAAAAAAATGAATTTCATTGCCCTGTACTCTTGACCAATCTTCACAAAATGTAATAAAAGCAACAGATGCCTCGCTCGATATCCAGCATGACGATTCCGCATGACCTGTTCTAATTACAAAAATAACAGTGCATTGCAATTATTGTAAAAGCAGTGCATTAAAGTTACACATTACCCAATCAAGTAATCGAGATTGCAGTCATGAATTCTTACAGATAATTAATTTACCAGTGACAATTTTTTTTCAAATTGTTTTTTAAATCACTGTGAAAGCTTTAGGCGTCTATAGAGTTAAAATGAGTAGTTACAGTAGGAGAATGGAGTAGGCATAATGTATAGTCTCCGTATAAACATTTGGTACTGTAGTTAGGCTGGTCTCAAGATTACAAAATCAACATGTTTAGTAGTTTTGGACACATTTTTGGCTCTTAACTAAATAAATAATGCCTACAAGCATGGCCGCATTTTCGCCTAGGCACAATAGACACATACTTAGGGCCCGCGGACAATAGGGGCCCGTAAAATACTTCCATTGGCTATAAGATTAGATAAATAAACAAAATATTTACATGGATTTCCGAACTGAAACGCTAAAGCTGTTAATTTGTAACAACTTTACATTCAAAACTCAAAAGTAAATGTAGCGTTGCTACTCGTATATTTGAATTAGCTCGCTTGCACTTGCAATTTAAGGTAATTACTTATTCTAAGAAAAAGTAAATCTGGATAAAACAAACGCGCCGGAAAAGTCTAGAAAGAATTAGTCACTGGCGATAAGGATTACATTACAAGCGGAAGTCTCGATCCTTCTATGAAATACGATGACGATCCGCTGACGCTGACCTTCTAAAGAAAACCGACACCTTCATGACGTTTTACATTTACGTTATAAGCGGAACGTAAAATGTTTTGAGGAGGTAGTCTTAATATCGACGTTGTAATAAGTTTGTGAATGAATTTCGCACTCTGTTTTAAGTGTTATAAATGTAATCACGTAAATAAGTTGATGTTACAATAGGTAACTGGTAGTACATTACATCTACTGTGACCAAGTAAATAGTAATGTCGTATAAACCCACCATTGGTTGCGAAAAACGAAAAAGACGGAAGAAACGAGAATTTAAAAAGAAGAAGATGAAATTAATCCTTTCATCTTTTTTGCTAACATCTAAAAAACAATGTGCGGATAACGAAGGTGCGGGTAGTTCTAACTTATTTTCTGTAGCGCGTAATTGTGATTCAGAAACTTCTAAAAAAAATTTGCGGTTGACGAAAGTGTTTGTGGTTCAAATACTGATGCATCCATACATAATACGTGTACTACAGAGACGGATGATACCTCAGTTATTAGCCAAATACAAGAAGAGGTTCATACCCATACCGATACCACGGATAGCGTTTGTGCATTCCCTAGAGACATTGCTCTTTGGCCCCAAACAATCACCGCAGTCATGGAAAACTATTATGTACGATGTAAACCACCGGCAGTATTTGGGTCACGAATAGTGCATAGGTCCTTAACCACGAATGCATTTATTAGGGTGAATAAGAATGGAGATAAATTACCTCGAGAATGGTTTGTTTATACAGAAATGGCATATTGCTACATTTACGAACTATTTTCACGAAATTATCAAAGTGCACAAATGACTGGAAAAATATTTCAAAAATATTAGCAGAACATGAAAATTCTGTGGATCACATTTCATCGATACGTGCATTTATTTCAAGAAGCAGGAGTGGAGGATGTATAGATACAGCTGCTATTGAAGTCGAAAAGTTGGAGCGATTGTATTGGAGACAAATTTGGAAGCGAGCTGTTGCTACCTTGAAGTATTTAGCATCCCATGGACTGAAATTTCGTGGAAAAAGTCAAACGTTCAACAAAGAACACAGCGGCAACTATATTGGCTCACTACAGTATCTGGCTCAGTTTGATCCTTTTTTACGAAATCACATACAAATACATAAGCTTGGGAAAGGGACATGTCCACTAATTGTCATCTACTATTTGCGATGAGTTTATTACTCTCATTGGCGATCATATAAAAAATAAAATACTGGAAGAACTAAAAGAAGCAAAATATTTTGCTGTGATTGTAGACTCTACGCCTGACATTCCACACATAGATTAATTAACCGTTATTGTGCGATATGTATTGAAGGGTAAAATTAACGAACGTTTCCTTAACTTTATTCCCATCACATCCCATACAGTAAGAAATTTGGAACAGGTAATTTCAAGCTACTTTAGCGAAACAAAAATTGATATTCAAAATAGTCGAGTTCAGATTTACGACAACGCGGCGAATATGGCCGGTTGTTATAATGGACTTCAAAACTTAATTAAAGAACAGTGTCCTTCTGCGGAATTTGTTCCATGTGCAACCCACTCGTTAAATTTGGTTGGAAATGCAGCAGCGGAAAGCAGTATGGAGGTAACAGCGTTTTTCAATATTATTCAAGAACTCCAGGTTTTTTCTCCGCATCCACTCACAAGTGGAATATACTTGAAAGCTGCATGACGAAAAAACACTTAACAATTAAACCTTTATCTAATATCAGATGGTCTGCGCGATCTGGTGCGGTTAGAGCCCTAAACGAAATTTTAACTGAAATTAAAACAGCGTTGAAGGAACTTGCCACAACTCCAACCGAAAAATCAATTTCTCGAGTCGAAGCAGACGCATTATTCAATAAAATTGACGGATTCGAATTTGTACTATTAATGTGTATTTGGGACATAATTTTAAGCAGAATGAACTCTGTTAGTAAATCACTGCAGTCCTCTAAGGATTCTATATCTACTGTAGTAGCACTGTATGATAGCATCAGCAACTTTATCTCAAATATGCGCAACCATTTTACTGACTTTGAAAACGAAGCTGGGAAAATTATTCCAATAGAGTATACAAAGAAACGACGGATTAGTCGAAAAATACTCTTTGATGAGAATAATGACAACAATTTGCAATTAGAAGGAAGGGAAGCTTTTCGAGTGAATGTGTTTTTGAATGTGTGTGATGCAATAATCTCCAATTTGTGTAAAAGATGTTACTTGTACAGAAATATAAATAATAAGTTTAAATTTATTGCTAATTACAGTGATGTAACATTTGTACAATGTAAACATTACATAAGTGCAGTTTATGGTCAGGATGTGGATGTTGTGGAACTGGAAGTAGAAATGGAACAGTTTAGTTTGTTCAGTCAAGCCGAGAACTTACTTAGTGCATTTGATAAACTTAACTTTATAATTGAGAACAACATTGTATCAACCCAACTTTGAAACTATACGGAGACTACTTAACACTACCAATCAGCAATGCCCAAGGATAGCGGTCTTTTTCGGTATTGAAATTGGTAAAGAATTATTTGCGGAGCACTCTTTCGGAACAAAAACTTAATGATCTGTCCATGTTGTATATTGAAAAAGATACACTCAACACGTTGTATTACGATGATACCATTAATACATTTACTGATACTAAAATTAGAAAACAAAATTTTAATTTCAAGTTTTATAATTTTAGTTTTTATTTTCTTTCGGAATAACTAAGTCATTTATGTTTAGTTATATTAGTATCTACGTTAAATAAACGAAGTTGAATCCGTATTTTTATTCTTGTTGGTTATAGAAATGCAGATCTGGTGGGGCCCCTAGACTACTTCTGTGGCTAGGGCCCGAAAAAAGGTAGACGCGGCCCTGCCTACAAGTTAAATCTTATTTAATCTATGAACATTATTGTATAAGAATATTGTAAGACTGAAAGGAACAAGCTAAATAGCATTTCTCACTAAATTAAAATAATGAATTTTTAAAATCAATGTGAAAGTCACAAAAGTTAAGGGCTGAAAGCCCTGATAACTGAAAAATACGCATCACGGAACATTTTTAAGACAATCATTTGTTATTAGAAAAAACTATTTAAAGAGGTAACAAGAGTAACAGAAACATTTTCGCTCAAATAAAGGTTTAGAAGGTTAAAATATATCGATTACGTGGTATAACTAGCAGATTGTAGTTGTAGCCGGCTGTAATTATGTGCATGCAAAGACATAGTGAAATGTTTAAAAGTAACTTTGTAGTTAAATAGGGTTCCGAAAATTATTTGACATTCTGTGGGTCAGGTGTAAGCACCGAACACGTTAGACGCTAAATAGATGAAGAAGGTAATTAGTATATAATCATTTAAAGTAAAGAACCTGAAAAATTGAGATCTATAAATTTTTGGAATTCTGACATAATTTCTACATATTGCAGAAAAATATAAGTTTTAAAATGGCAGATCCATCTTGCATTTGACAGGGTGGTCGAGTAATCCATCACCCCGTTGCCCCCCGTTCATCCCCTTACGACCTAGAGCTTTGTAAGACCCGCGACCCTCCTCACCTCCTGTCAGGGTTAGTAGAACACGTCACTGAACCTATTATGTACCAATACACACCCCTACGTTGCATATTCACGGCCCGCGCCGCACATCTGGTCTAATGGAAGTGCGCTGTTTCCAATACCGTGCGAAACCTTTGCTTTCAGTTTAACTGGATTTGAAAGTTTTAATGAAATTTTCATTATTAGATGTGTGTAAGAAACAGAAATATCCACTATTACAAGTTTTACTTTATACTAACTCAGCTTCTCGTTGAATGTTGTTGTGCACGTACGAAATGGTTTATACATGAACTCTTGAACGAAATCGCAACATTCCGCTTGCACGACCATTGATTGAATTTAGAACTTATTTTGCGGTTAACTGTTTTTGTAGAGCCAATGTTCGACGAAGTTTTGATTGCTTTTAAAATACTTTACTCTTCTATCACTTTCTAATAGGGTTGGAAATTCATATAACATGAAATTAAGAATCGTTTGTTAATATTTATTTTACACATAAATTAGTATTTATTAGAAAAAAATAATGATTTTAGTAATTCAGTATTAAAGTTTAAGTAACAAAAAAGTAAGAATAACTTATTCTATATAATTCATCCATTAGGACGTACGCATGATAAATTGAACGGTGGACAATACAAACCATTAAGAGTTTCAATAATGATGATTAAACTACCTCTCCCCTAGAAGATCGACCATTATCGGTCCATCAGAGATCTGCTGCTTATCGAGTCAGGACAGGAAAAATTCTGCAACAAAACCATGAATCAAACGAACTAATATTTATATTTATGATTGCGTTAAACGTAACTTAAACGTATGTTAGTAATAGAGATAAATGAAATTACAATAATAACCATTATTATTAAATATATTTTTTAAACGCTGTTAATGACAAAATCCTACATTAATTTTGTTGTTAAGTTGATAATTCGCTTTAGTTTCATTTTGTATAGATCATTTTAGTTCAATGCCATTCAACTTTATTGTTTGAATAATTTAAATTTCCCTTTTCCCAAAACATTACGTACTGCAACAAAAATTTTAGCATGTAAAGCTAAGAACAAAAATTTAATAAGCATGCGCATTCCTGAGCTTCAAGTTTCTGTTCATGTGTGCATGAACGAAAATATCTTTTTTAGTATAACGGTTTTCTTATACAATTAAACAACTTAAGCGTTCATCTGGGATCATCATAGTAGGGCTGGCCCTAGGACGGTGCAACCGGTGCGCCTGCAACGGGCGACAAATTTTAGGGGCGGCATTTTGACTGCCAAATGCATATTTTTGAAACATATTTTGATTAGCAATAAATGTAAAAAAGCACTTTCTCCCAAATTTTCTTAAACTTAAACAAAATATATAGGTATACTCTGGATTCATGGCAGTTGGAAAATAACTGATATATACAGGGTGTCCGAATAGTGCGTATTCGGTCGATAGCTCCTTAGCCATTAAACTTAGAAGATAAGTTTAAATACGAAAGTTTTCTATTTTAATAAACTGTAATATAAAAGCGGTACAATACAAAACTTTTGATTTTTAAATAGAACACCCTACATATTATTTTATTTTTGGATTCTCCTTATAATTTTACATATTTTTTATAAGAATTACTTACAAGCTAAATCTTACAGTTTTTGAGATATTTGCAAAGTTAACTAAAAACTGATATTTTTATGTAGTAATTCAAGTAGGCGTATCTAAGTTATTTTTAAAGATAAAAAAATAATCTTTGGTATAGAATTTATTCATACATGAGCTTACTTTAATCTATTATCAATATTGGATTTCAATATACACGGTGATCATAAAAATTAATTCAATAACATAAATTTGAAAATGCTATATCTTCAATTTTTTTCGTTGATAACACTGAAGAAGAGTAACATTAGTCGGTCATAGCAAGCTATGAATACATAAAAACTAAAAAACAATTAAATGAAATACAAACACTCAAAATTATAATAAATGATCAATGTGACCACATTTTGTTGCTGGCAAACATGAAGTCTTTGAATAAACGACAAATTTACTTTTCATAACGTGGAAACATTTATATTTTGAATGACGTCTCTAATTCTTGCCTTCATATCATCTACAGTCGTTGGAGGAGTTTGATAGACTTTTTCTTTAATCCAAACCCAAAGAAAAAAGTCCAGCTTTGTCAAGTCAGGCGATCTTGCAGGCCAGGAGATCGGCCCTCCCCTTCTAATCCATCTGTTTTGAAACTGGATATTTAAATAATTTCTAACGTTTCTGCTAAAATGCGGAGTAGCGCCATCTAATTGCAGCCACATTTCTCTAAGGGTTTGTAAAGGTAAATCTTCAACAAAAGTTTCAAATTCTTTGCGCAAGAAGTTTAAAAATGAATCTCCATTGACCGTGTTTTCAAAAAAAATATGGTCCTATAATTCTTTCCGCAATAATTCCGGCCCAAACATTAAGTGACCAGCGGTGTTTCTGATCAACAGGAATTATAAATTTGGGATTCTCAGTATCGTAATAATGGAAATTATGTCTATTAACGTATCATCAGTAAATAAGATCGTGCTAAAATAGTCGGGTTTTTCCAAATTTTTATTTATGGCCCAATTGCAAAAGTCTAATTCTTGTGCAAGTTGGACATGGTATGGATATTTATATTTTTTTATAATTCTATTAACTGATGTTTTTGAAACTCCAACTTCTAATTCCAATTGTCGGCAAGAGGCGTGACGATTTTCAATCACGGATTGAAGAACTAAATGTTCATTACCTGCGTTAATTGCGGTTCTTTCTCGTTCTAAATTGTCTTCGTAATGAATACTGCCTGTTTCCTTGAAACGCTCTTTCTATCTTGCAAATGCTGAAACTTGCGGGTACCGTACATTTGGAAATTTTTGCTTATAAATTCGATAAGCTAAAAGACAATTTTTATCGCTTTCACCAAGGACGTAAATCATATTAACAAGTTCTTCTTTCGAAAAATTCATTTTGTAATTTAAGAAGTAAGTATACAATACTACACAAATATTAGCACTATTTGACAAGTTTTATTTCTTCATTTGTTTTCGTTTATCTTTTGTTTTACGCTATTTTGATTAAATTGTTTAATTTTACGATGAATCGTTTAAAAAGATCTCAAATATCTCTTAAAAATGATGGTTTCATACAATATTTACTATAATTACAATTTATGTATTTCAGTTAATATTTTTTAGTTTCTTATGTATCCACAGCTTGCTTTGACAGGCTAATGTTACTCTTCATCAGTGTTATCAACGAAAAAAATTGAACAATCTTAAATATCTCCGAAACTATTAGAGATAGGTATAGAACATATTTAATAAAAATTAAAGCCGACTAATAGACTAAGACAAGGCGTTAAAAAATATAGGCTCTGCTAATTAAAATAAGGAAGATATAGCATTCTCAAATTTACGTTGTTGAACTAATTTTTGTGATCACCCGTTTATTCAAAGACTTCATGTTTGCCAGCAACAAAATGTGGTCACATTGATCATTTATTATAATTTTAAGTGTTTGTATTTCAGTTAATATGTTTTCTAGTTTCTTATGTATTTATAGCTTGCTTTGAAGGACTAATTTTACTCTTCTTCAGTGTTTTCAACGAAAAAAATTAAGCAAAGTTAAATATCTCCGAAACTATTAGAGATAGGTATAGAACGTATTTAATAGAAATGAATGCCGATTAATAGACGAAGACAAGGCATTAACAAAATATAGGGTGTGCCGTTTAAAAACATGAAGATATAGCATTTTCAAATTTATGTTATTGAATTAATTTTTGTGATCACCGTGTATATTGAAATCCAATTTTGACAATAGATTAAAGTAAGCTCATGTATGGATAAATTCTACACTAAAGATTATTTTTTTACCTTTAAAAATAACTGAGATACGCCTACTTCAATTACTACATAAAAATGTCAGTTTTTCGTTAACTTTGCAAATATCTCAAAAACTGTAAGATTTAGCTTGTAAGTAATTCTTATAAAAAAGATCTAAAATTATATAGGGTGTTCTATTTAAAAATCAAAAGTTCTATATTGTACCGCTTTTATATTACACCCTGTAGAAACCAAACGATTTTTAGATTATGCAGCTTATAAAAATAGATAACTTTTGTATTTAAAGTTATTTTCTAAGTTTAATAGCTAAGGAGCTATAGACCGAATACGCACTATTGGGACACCCTATATATATATATATATATATATATATATATATATATATATATATATATATAGAATGCTTAGTATGTTGCAATGTAATAAAAAAACGAAATAAAAGGGTCCAAATTAGAATTTCATATCATTCAGTAATTGGTAATGCATCTTCAACTACCATTACATTGCTAACGTACTAGATGTTGTATTATGGACTATTCAAGAAATTTACATATATTATTTCGTTATTGTAAATATACGGTGTGGAATACCACACAACCTTCCAACCTACAAAATGGAAATTAAAAGAAATGAAATAATTTTAATAACATTTTGTTTAGGATAATTATGCAACCTCTTTTATAATAATTCATTACGAAAATAGGCAACATTATAAAAAAACAATAATTTATGTCAAACAGATGTTTAAAACTTCATGTCAGGTAAAGCTTAATAGACATCTAGATAATAATTTAAAAAATTAAAGCCATGAAGTCTGGGTGTGCGTGTGGATTTATGCCAGTATCCACTATAACTCCAGATTGAAAACACCTACGTACTTAAAATTTTGTATTTAAGCTTGTTTTCATTGGAGTTGATTAAATTTTGGCAGAAATCCAGCGGCAGGGGCAGTTTTTGGTTTTTATCAGATATTTCTAAAACAGCTGCATATTTCGAATATACAAAAATAACTCGCGATAGACCCTAAACATATAGATTAATTGTATTCTATGCAATTTTTTGATACGGCGCGTGAGTTAGGGGTAAAAAATTCCTAAGGTATAATTTAAGTGTTAGTAACTTTTCTTTATAAAGTTTCTTAATATAACGCAAGGTAAGTCTAAAAATTAATTAAATGTGAATGAAAATCGTTAAACCGTATTATTGAAATAACATGTATTCATTTCTATTAATCTCTATCTGACATGAAGTTTAAAACGTCATTCTGCCGTACATGGCTTCAGAGTCCAGAGTACATCTGGCAACACAGAATCACACAGGTGTCATGTAGTCATGTGTAACTAAATAAAACGCAAACAAATCGGTATGTCAAATTGACGATATTAATTGTTAAAATACAGAGTTGTACTTAAGAGTAATTAATGTTATTATTTGCAAAGGATCGAGGACAAACACAGAATACATGTCAGCATACTCAGTTGTACTGAATTCCATTGTTCACTTTAACGAAATGCTTGTCTAATATAGAAACTAAAAACAAGAACACATAACGATAATCACAATCGCAAACAAGTACAGTACTGATGACACTGAAAACCTGATAATTCGCGTGATACATCATAATTGTCAAAACTGTTCAATTGAAGTGTTGACACAAGTCCTAATTTACAAAAAAATGCACTTTTATAAATGTTTAAAAAGTTAATTAGTGGAGTGCAATAAGAATTAAACTTTGCAAAAGTCTTAAAATGTTAAACGTAATTGGCAACTTTGATGACCTTGTGTGGCTCCATGAAGTGGTTTAGAGCATTTATGTATTAGGATTTTTTACTCAAAATAGTCCAAGGAAGAACGCCAAGCGTGTTATTCCACTATTTTCTGGACACCGTGTATATAAATGAGTACAAAGTTAAATTCAAATTAATAAAAAAGCGGCTTACTTATGTAAAATTTGGATTAACAATTAGATAATGAATTTGTTGGTAGCTAGTGAGAATAGACTAAACATTATACTAATAAAATTAAAACATTATTACTGTTGATTCGATACGAACAAACAGCAATCAAATATCACTGCCGCTTAATGCAGACTTAAAGATTGGAAAGTAAAATGTCACGGAAGATTTAAAAGTGGTTATACAAACACCAGAAGAAATAGTTCATGATTAACCATTTCTCATTATGAAAGTCTTAACTTTAATTCAGGCAGAGTTCAGGATCTCTAGAAACAACAATGATTTCTCCTTGTTCGACAGAACTGAAAGAACTTCGTAACTGAAGTCTTTAGAAGGAGTAAGTAGTGTTGGTTTATTAAACAAAGGAGTGCTTGAGATTATAGTTATTATATTTTATACAGGATAGTTCTTATTTAATGTGTTTTAATCGTGGTACTGAATTTCATCCCAGTTATACCGATGTAAAAAAGCATCACGATTCAAACATATTGGTTTATAAACATCAGAACTGGGTAAAAAACAACATGGATTTTAACACCTCCAACTTCCTCAATATAATCATTTCCCATCTAGACCAATCGCTTAATTTTAATATTTGCCGAAAGCTAGTCAATTTGATAGAACTCACCCCATTTCTCATAAATTCGCAGCCTTTCACCATTTATTTAACAACATTTACGCCTTGCCCTTAAGTAAAATTAATTTTAAGAAGGAACTGTCTATCATTTATTGCATTGCCTTCAGTAACGTTGCCCTATATAAATCCAGAATTTACAAAGCAAAGTCAAAGATCATCAAGATCAACATACTATTCAACTCCTGTAAGGTGTACTAATGATTCTATTTCCAAATCGGCTTCCCTTCTTTGCATTGGCCAACGTTCTTACTTTTTTAGAAATACCTTTAATAATACATATTTACTTGTGAACTGCTGTTCGGATTATGATGCTTTTATACATTGGTCGAACTGGTATGAAATTCAGCACAAGAATTAAAGAATACCTTTTTGTATTATATATATATATATATATATATATATATATATATATATATATATATATTTACGAATATAATTGAATATATAGTCACTGTTCCAAACAAATTGAAAGTACAGTATACTAATTAACTAAATACAGCATTAAATATAAAAATCAAACTATAGATAAAATTAATATAAATTGGAAAATAAAGATGATGGTTGAGAACTCCAGCGCTTTCTTTTATTACTGAAATTGCTATGTCTCAAGCGAGTCTTTTTGGCAATCCTAATCGTTTCATTACAGCAATCATATAAGTTGATATTGTTCCTCGTGATCCTATGAATAAACCTATGACATCAATTCCTTTACATTATACTTATCCTTGAAATATGTAATAGTTGGTTCGTAATGTATTTTCTTTTCTATATCTACTTTCTCGGGTTGTTCGAGGTTGTTTTCAGTTCTAATGGTGAAATCAATTATAGTTACTGAAGAAGTCTTCCTATTGATGGCAATTATGTCAATTCTTTTACAATAACCATCATCCGCAATACAATGTACTTCCTCGTATACTTCAAGATGTTGAAGACGTAATTGGTCGGCTAACATTTGTCGTATCTTGTGGTGTCGGGCATTTATTAGTAATTCACCATGTTTGCAACTACCTAGGACATGAGTCAAACTTTTACATATCTCGCTACAGTGTCTGCAACGGGGTCCTTGGGTAGTGCGACCGTAAACGGCACCAATCGCTGGAACGTGTGTAATCAACTTCAAAGCATTAGTCCATTCACTCGACGACAAACCTTCTTTTGAAGTAACCCACTTGTTGGTGTTTGGATATTGTTTGAATAGGACAACTCCTTGTCCTTTTTTGGATAAACTGCACCTACAATTGAATTATTCTTCGCGCTTTTGTTGTCCACGCTTTTGAATTAATCTTTGACTTGTTATTAAGGTTTGATGTTTCGATCACCTTTAAATCAATTCCTAATTTTTTCAGTGATTCTCTTTTCTCGGCTGATAGATCTCCTGAATTCCTGACATAATCATTGTTTGTTCTTTCTAATATATAAGCTATATTAAAATGTTGTAAACATGCTTCCCAAGAAGCTTTAAAAATTCCAAGTCCTTTCCATTTTCGTGGTGAGTAGAGAAATGAATTAGGAGTTGTTGGTATTTGCAAAATTTATTTTACTGAATTTTTTATAAGTTTATCTACATCGTGTAAAAATTATTGTTTAATCTGATTAAGAGGTGAGGTCTGTAGAGGAAAAATCAATATAGGCCATATGTATTGACTAAGAATATTTAATTTCTGATCAGATTTCAGATGTGGAGACTTAATTATTTTTTCCATTTTATATTTTATTAATCGTATTTTTATAATTAAAAATTAGTTCTTGCCTAAAAGTAATACCGAGATATTTGATTTCTTCGTTTTCTGAAATTGTTCGGATTATATTATTTGGTGAAATAATAATAATAACAATAATCTCGAGTCCTTCTCTCCTCCTTTCTTAAAGGCTTGAACTTAGGTCTGCAGTAAAAGCAAAGAGCTTGGTTTTTTAGAACAAATCGCCGTGGCTTCTAAAAATCACACTGAACTTTTAGCGCCGAAGTTGTGTTATAAATTTGATGTGCGGTCTGCCCTAATCGGATCAACAGCAGCAATGTGTTATTTTGTTTTTATTAGTCTAATGCATAGTTTATTCCCGATAGCCATAACAAATTCATTAATTAACTGTTAAATCAAGTTGTATGTAAGTCGTGTTTATAATTTATTCTTATATTCATTTTTATTTCTAGCCATCTGAAGATTGGACTATGTAACGGTTTTTTCTTTTTATGATTAGAAATTTAGGGGAATCGATTTTGAATTTTATTGATTTTGTAGATATTTATCTAGTCCATTTTGAGTTCAACATCGAAAACATGACTTCTTTAGCGTTAACCTTACTTCATTGACATTAAAATACACAGCTTAATAAAACCGCCTTTAATTGTTATGTTATTGAAAAGAGATATTTTAATCTAAAAAAAGAGTAAATCGTACGTTTAATACTTCATATAACAGATTTAATGCCTTGCTTCAAAAAACTTTATTCCCTTGTTTATTAAACAAATTAGTTGATTACAGAGGAAATATACAACAATTAACTTTATGACGGTGATTCATGGTCTCCCAGAGCACTGTAAGACCGGGAAAATTGAAACGTTTGTCGAACTAACGTATTTCTAAAATGTTTTGGCACAAAATCCATTTGATTTAAAATACGCGAGAATGATAAAATATTAGGTTGGCTTTGAAAAAAAAATTCTCTGAAAGTTTCTCTTCACTTTGAAAGTTCAGTTTTAGAAATTAGTTGTACTAAAATGGCTTATAAATCGTAAAAGTATTTACAGTCTAGCTGGGAAAATGCTTAAGAGTGAAATAGTTCGCATATTTGAAAATCAAAATATTTCCCCCAGAACTATTCATCGCACAATAGCGGTTTGTGAACAAGGTATACAATGTATAAATCTCCCAAAAAGTGGAAGACTCAGCTCTTTTATCCAAGCCAGAGCAGACAAGTTAGTAAGAAGTGCAACAAATCGAGTTGGAATGTCGGTCAGGAGATTAGCAAGGAGTATAGAACTTCTAAGGATACAGTTTGGAGGGAATTGGTTAAGAATGGTCAAGAATATTGAAAAAGAAGAAAATGTACAAAATATACGCCAAATCAGTTGGCACGGATACCACGATGTTGTCGGGCATTAATACGGATAGATTTTGACAAAAACAAATCGTTGTGATTGACGAAAAATACTTCACTCTAAGTAACTCAAAAATTAAGGGCAAGGATTGCTTCTATACTAATAACATAGAAAACTGTCTAGAGAATGTTAAATATAAAGAAAAGGCAAGATTTTTCTCATAAAATTTTAGTCTGGTGCGCATTTCTATAAGAGGGCATCGAGACCTCACGTGGGGCGTGTAAGAGGCGAAGCGCTGGGTAGTCAGCGCTAATTGTCTGGTCAAACTGAATGATATCATTAACGAACATCATGCTGAAGAGTACATAATGTTTTGGCCAGACTTAGTACTATGCCATTACGCCAGGGAAACTCAGAACTGGCTCTAGGCCCATAACATATCATTCTTACCACGAAACGACAATCCCCTAATCTACCGCAGGCCCGCCCAATAGAAGAATTTTGGGCACTTTTGAGTAAGAAAAGTGTATGATGGAGGATGATAAGCCGAAAATGAAAAACAGTTAAGACAGAGGATTTACACAAAAATTCGAGAGATAGATATCACAGCCGCCCAAGGTCTTATGCGAGCTATTCGCAGAAAATTGCGTTTTGTTGAAAATCACGGACCACATTATTTAACTTGAGTTCTCAATTTTGTTAATTATAAGTCTATTAATTATGTTTGATAGCTATGAGTTTAAATAAAACATATTTGTTTATAAAACTGAATATAATACTTTGTGCCAAAACTTTTGAGACATACGTTAAACATATAGTTTGAGTTTCCATCGTCAACTACACTTAAACAATCAATAATTACTCCGAAAATTTTTTTATAAAACGGAATTTATACAAAAAAGACATTATGAAGTAGGAAAATCTAAGACTATCATCGAAAAAATCTCGTGTAACTAACACACAACTTTTCGCATACAGCTACGTAAATAAGCTTTTGCTTAGTACGTACCATATATTATAGTTTTTTTGGAAACGTGCAAGACCTTTGTAAGTAGATTATTTGTTATAGCACCGATCGCTATTCAAAATCACTTTTTTTATATCTCAGTTATGCACTATTCTACACGAAACTTCTAAGGAGAGGGGAAAGACTAAGCAAACATTTGTTCTTGCGGTTATGCTTGTAGATATGATGTCGCAACTAAACAGTTGAAAGCAATCACTAATAAGAAATGCACTGCATGAAAGCCATGACAATATGAACATAAATTGTTATTCAATTCGGATTTTGCATATATAAGATTTCTATAATTCTACGTACACGATTAGAGTTTCACTGCACGTATCTTGTTTCTGAAAGATGAATTTTAATTTTACACTTTTTCATTTTTTACACATACTTTAAAAAACAAATTAGGATCAAACCTGTCGTGACAGATTTGATCTATATTTTTGCAATGACAACTAAGGTATTGCTATTTAAGTATCAAAGTTTTTGATATCAATGTATTAAACAGATGTTTCTACACTTTAAAAAGGCTGCTTTCAATCTCTTTTCAATGTAATTAAACCCCACAAAAATGGACCAAGACATGCGAATAAAAATGAATATTTTGGCAAGACATTTAATGTATCCCATGCGTAGCTCGAGAAATAGGAAATCTTAATTAATTTAAAAAATATTAAAAAAATGTAACAGTTGACCTATTGAAATAATATCCTAAAATACTACTAACGTGACACTGATAGTCCATTCAAATAAAATTGTCAGAATCCAAAGGAAACAATCTACTGTGACATAAAAATTCTTAAACTACTTTCAGAAATGTTCACCGCCCTTCAAATATCAAGTTAAAAAGTAAACTTAATATCTGCAAGATTGTTGAGTTGCGTATTAGTTTACTGTTGCACGATACGAAGTGATACACATTCATAAATGGTTAAATATTGGTTTCCTGCATCTATTAAAACTACCTTTTTTTGCGGGTTATCCAAATAGTAATTAACGTATCTAGAGTGATAATTAAGCCTTAACATTTGAGCATATGTTTATGACGCAAGCGAGCTCAGCGAAGCGAGCGGTATAATTTATGCGAAAAATGTTAAGGCTTGTTACCACCCGTTCATTAGTTTATCGTTCATTAACTTACACGAGATATTAAATGCGTATAATTTTTACTTCGAATCGTATTGTTCGTTAAACGCTTTCAACACTGTGTATTTATTAATAAATCAGTTGAAACGCGAAATGGGTAATGTTTAATTATTTGTGTATATTTAGTACATGTGTATTAAAAGTGTCTTTACTTCCAGCCATGTATACATGTTAAATAGGGTTTAACATGTCACTAAACGATAAAATAATTAATTTTTTATAGATAAGCAAAAAATTAACACTTATTAGGTTAGATGCAGTATTAGATCTGCGTTTGTCCATGCTTGCCCTAACATTATTATATCCATGGAATCTACATTTCTTGTACTACCCCAGGAAATACAATTATACGTGATGTAAATGAACATATGATTAAAAGTTCATGGATAATCTACAAAAAAACAATGTTATTACCCCTATATATGGTTTTTTCAGACTTTGTAAAGGAATCTGTGTAAGAGTAAAGGATTACAGATAGAAAAGTTTTAAACAAAATGTAGTTCAATGTATTAATAGTTATATGTACGTATCGATTCTTACAAATAAAAAAACTTACGTAAACGAATAAACTCAGCCGATCTTTTTGTTGGAAAATATTTACCCAATGTATATTTTTCCAATCGGGCGGGTAAATGTAAATGTAAAGTTGTCGTAGGTTATCACTTATCATACTTGCTAAATATCTCGAATTTGATTTTTATCAATATACGGTTCAGTTTGGGTTTTCATATTCGTCACATTAACTAAAAAAATTGAATCCAAATCTTGAGCATCAATAATTATATTAATTTGATTCCATTACCACTAACTACTCCCTAAGCATGTTTAGTCTGGATTATGTGTCTCCAATACACTTAGAACCTCCAAAAATGTTGTTTTTTTTCAGAGGTAGGGTTTTACTTCTTCAGCTTATAGCTGTCATTTATTCATTTAAGTAAATATATCGGTTTTCTAAATTTACTGCCTACGTTTTGCAATGTGTCCAACCAACCACGTCACATAAAAAAGGGTGGGGAAATGGTTAGCTCGACTAGCAAATCAGCCAAACTGTCCTGAGACCGAAGAGCATCGGATAGCGTGGGTGTTTTGAAGTGTGGATAAAAATAAAGAAGATGGTTAGGTTAGTTAGAAGACAAGAACAAAATGGTAGAGAGACAGATAGGGAGGAACAGACAAGAAACAGACGCCACACGCTTTAAAGAAAGAAAAGATAAGTTATTATTTCTTGAAAGAGAGGCCCTGTAAAGCTTGAAACAGGGAGGAACAGAAATAGCAATTAAACGACAATTCCCTCAACATGCGTAAATTTATTTCGAAATTTCCACCAAAGACTACTATATGCAGAAGTTTAATATAGGTGTATATATATATATATATATATATATATATATATATATATATACAGGGTGCGTCGGGGTACGATATATCCGTTATTAAAGGAGATACCAAAAAAAGTTATTTACAAAAATTATAGGCAACTTCAAACTTCACATTATAAAATTTCGTATTTACAGAGTGTTACATATTACCAGGGTGAACCAAACATACTTTTTTTTAGCTCATCTTCCCCATACTTCCAATATAGGGTTTCATTACGTCCTGTATACCCTAGACAGAACAACCTAACAATAATTTTTTCCAGACATAACTTTTTGACATTGTTACAGTGCTACGAGAAAGTGTTATTTCTTTATTATTGCACCAATTGAATATAGAGCGAGCCAAAACCCGAACACATGATTTTGTCAATTTTTTAAGATGAATCTCCCTGTATCTTATTTTAAGTGAAAATACACTTTATGTTCTTTCATTTTATTATATTATATATATATATATATATATATATATATATATATATATATATATATATATATATATATATATAAATAATAAATAAGACAATGTGTACGTTTTCTTATAGTGCATGCGTATCAAAACATGCAATTTTTCCCCATAACACTACTAAATATAAATTTGCCCTAATATCACAATAAGACCACCGAAAAATAGTGAAAAGAATACCATACACACCAACGTTGACACCACTATTGTGTGAACTTTTTCGACAATATAGCGTATTAGTTAGTTCATATCCTATACGAACAATAAACTGTTTTCATACCATTATTAAAGATAGAACTCCAACCTTGCGAAACTCGGACGCAGTTTATTCTATCGAATGCAACGAATGCAATTGCATTTATATTGGCCAAGCATCGTAAAAATTGTTGAAAAGCTTTACATAAAAGTGATGCCAAGCTAAAGCCAAAATCAACAGCTCTTAGTCTCCACTCACATTCTACAGGACACAATTTTGACTTTAAAAATGTGAATATATTGGACTTGGAAGCAAACCATCACAGCAGAAAATTTTAGAGATGTGTCACATTTTCAGCAATATAAACGCAGTTCTCAATTCAATGTTCTTAGTTCTATATACACCTTCTTATTAGGACATCCATACACAAAAAAAAAGAAAAACCTCGTTCTATAGGTACAATGTACATCTTGAGAGTTTAAAGGGGTAGCTTTTTGATGTGTAGAATTATTTCTTTTGGGTATATTTAATTAAACTCAAAGTCATAAACATTATGTTCATAATTAAAAATTATTATTAGCAAAGTACAGGTCGTAGGTTCAAATCCTACTCGAGGTAAACTTTTATTTATGTATTTAATTAAATTAATAATAATTTTTAATTAAATATTCACCTTTGAACTTATTCGTTCATAACAAAACTCATAATACATTAATATTAGTCAAGCTGCTTTGGTATGTGTGAATAATTGCGATATTGCAGGCTCCCATTCCATTAATATAAGTAATTTGATTGTAATCTCATTATATTTAGAATTTACATTAGTTCTAAATACATAAAGACAAAAAAATTTACATCGATTGGGGCTTGTAATTCGATACCGCAGTTGGTATCGCGGTACTCTAGCAAAGTACAGATCGTATGTTCAAATCCTCCTCGAGGTAAACTTTTTATTTATGTATTTAATAAAATTAATAATAATTTTTAATTACATATTCACCTTTGAACTTATTCGTTCATAACAAAACTCATAATACATTATGTTCATAAATCATTTGAATTGTTACTTATTTTTAATCAATATCAACATGAGTGTGCCCATTATCTAGTTTGTCTGTGTACGTTAGATCGAAGACGTTAAAAAGAGTTTTTAGGTCATAACTGGTATAAGTTTAATTTGCAATAGATACATGTGATTAGCCAATTTACTTTCTTGCTAAACAATAAAGTATGCGGTGTCGTGTGTGTCGTGTGTGTCGTGTGTGTCGTGTGTGTCGTGTGTGTCGTGTGTGTCGTGTGTGTCGTGTGTGTCGTGTGCGTCGTGTGCGTCGTGCGCGCCGTGCGCGTCGTGCGCGTCGTGCGCGCGTGCGCGCGTGCGCGTCGTGCGCGTCGTGCGCGTCGTGCGCGTCGTGGGAGTCGTGGGCGCTGTGCGCGTCGTGTGTGTGTGTGTGTGTGTGGGTGTGGGTGTAGGTGTACATGTGCGTGTGCGTGTGTATGAGTGTGAGTGTGCTGGTGTGTGTGTGTGTGTGTGTGTGTGTGTGTGTGTGTGTATGTGTTTGTGTGCGTGCGCGTACGTGTTGTGTGTGTGTGAGTATGCGCGTCCGTGTCGTGTGTGTGTGCGTTTGCGTGTGCGTGTGCTTTTGCGTGTACGTGTGCGTACGCGTATGCTTGTGCGTGTGCCTGTGCGTGTGAGCGTGCGTGTGCGCGTGCGTGCGTGTGTATGTCTGTGAGCACAGTCGAAACGAGACAATTATGTTGACAAAACAAGCTTTTAAACGCAATAGGTATACAGGGGGTGAAAATAAGGGTGTTACTTTGGGGGGAAATTTTCAACTTTTAACATAGAAAATTGAAATTCAGGTCATCAATGACTCGCATGAAGTGTAACTATTTAAAACTTTCAAAACTGAATATGGCCTCAGTTACAGTCACATATATTACATTTTTTTTGTAGAAATATATATATTTCCGATACCGTTCAAGATATAAAAGAATTGGATATAGATAGTTAAGTAAAGGTTCTATAATGAGATTTCTTTACGTAATAAATTATGGGATAAATTTGCCTACATTTAAGGGGTCAAACTTAAGCAATTATTCTAAATTGATTTATTCAAAATTCCCTGCAAGCATTTTTAAATTTTTTTATCTTTTCTAGGCAACCAGCCACTCATATGAATGCAAATAACCTGCATCTTCCAAAGCTACTAGTATAGGAGATATGAATTTTCAAATGTTTAGTATTGATATTGTTATAACTTTCTTACTATTTTGGTTACATACTTGGGATTTTAGAAATAAATTTTGTTTATTTGCGCTAATGAAATGATATTATCCTGATGAAAACACTCCTTCCGGTTTTTCCAGAAACTGAAAACATTCCTCGTATTGCTGGTATAACATTCACATATTTTTGCGTTATTTGAAAGGGAGCGAAATGTGTTTTAAAATGATGTGAAACAGTCCATAGTTATCTTGAAAGATAGACGAGATATCTATTTTTTACTTTCGATCTACATATACATATGTAGGTATAGAAGGTTATACAATCGACTTTTTTTTCACTATCGTTAAATCGACTTATTAACTCGTTTTACAACCTGTAATCCACTAGTATTCACCTAGTCTTTTTTGTGAAAATATGGTTATAAAGATTTTGTTAATTTTGCTCATTTACATGAATCTCCATTTATTATTTAACTTCTAACCGCATTAACGTAATAAGGTATGCTGATATTTGAATTTTGTTTTTCAAACTAGCGCTTTTAGAGAGCGTGTTAGAATGCTAACTTGGCAAGAATGCATTATATGGTATATGGTTTATAATACGGGAATAATGTGTTTGGTAACCCTTCGGATTATTTTTGCCGTTAAATACGTTTTTTCGTATAGAAACGGGCAAATCATACGTGAAAAACTACTAATTTCCCTTTCATCCTTGATTCTGATAAAGGGAGACTTTCAGACTTGCCAAATAAATTTCTTCAAGTCATAAGCTATCTAACACAAAAAATTTCAGGTCAAATATTTGTTCAGCAACAGAGTAGTTGAAAGCTTTTGTTACAAAGAAGTAATAAAATTCTTCAAAAATGCGCTAAAAGCATTTCAATTTAGTGCAGAAATAAAAGATTGTGATTTAATTTTTTCAAAAGTTAGAAAGAGAACAACTAAGCGTCAAAATGTTTCCAATAAAAAGATCACTTTTTACGTCTACGTATGTAAAACCTTAAAGGTGATACTCACTCCCGACTAGAGGTTGAAACTGCAAGACTTCAATATTTCTCTCGAAAGACTAAATTGATCTGTTTTTGTTTTGAATTATATTCAATTTATTTTGTTAATATCCAGAAATGAGGACGTCAAATGATATTAACAATTGATTCAGTGATTTCTAAATTCCTGTATCTTACGTATGTGTAAATGGACAAATAAATCATTAAAGTAACCATAGATACAATTTTCTATTAAGTCAAACCTTTCACAGTCTTGACTTTCATATGCTTTACGAAACGGCTCTGCTTTGTAACACTAAACATGAAATGCGAAGCAAAACTCTCACATTTTTGTACGTCAAGGATACGGTTGTATCGAATTTGGCAAATTGCAAATTTTACTGTCAATTCATAGAAGTGTAGTTTTGATTTTTTGTTTTCAACCCATTTAAAATTGAAAAAAATGCCTTCGATAGATTCATGGAATGAAAAACTGCAAGTCTCACAAATGTTGCTATTGGCAAAGTTTACAGTCAGATAAGAAAAACAATATCACCGTTTAGTTGCGAACCAAATGGAAAAGTGTTCCTCTATTACAACAAATAAAAAAATAAAAAAAATTGATGTTGTGTTGTTATATTAGAAGGTAAATTGCACCACGGTCTAGCTCAGTGAGGTACAAACTTATAAAACTTACTGAAATTGAGAACTCGTTCATCAGGTGTGAGGAAAGCAGAGATATTTTTATAGATATAATCAGTATTAGCATTTGTTTTAATTGGGCACCACTCAATTTCTAGGTTTAATAAATAAAATACAACAAAAATTGAGAAAGGTTGTATCCCAGAGCATAATAGGTAATCTGAATAAGCACTGAACATCTGTATTTATATGTATATTTAATATAGCAAAATGTCTGATGAAAACAGAATAAAATAACTAAAACGATACTTCTTGTACTGCATTACAATCTTAAAATCACTAAATTAAACACTGTAGATAAGCTTACAATCTATGTATACTTAGAATTCAAAATGCAATCTATTCAGTAATGAAATGTGTATTGACCCATGTCAACAAATTACAGTTGTGATAGGTTATGAACTCAAATGTTTTTATTTCAGGAGCAGGACTAACTGTTCCTTTTTTTAACGGTATCAAAATAACACAAACTGATTTGTTATTTACTTAACTGCACTAAAAGGATAAGTACTTACTTGTACAAACAAATATTTTAATCTTGTCTTAAACGAACTGTAGCTTGAGAATTTTCATTTCCAATTCCAAGACAAATATACGATAATGTAAAGGTAATTTTCAATTGTAACTAACGTACAAATAAACGAAACATAAACGTATGGGAAGGCACTATAACTTTCCTATGTCTTCAACATAAGAAAATAGACGTACGGTAGCATATAGGAACATTCAATTATTGGCCCCAAATGTTGTTGACCCTACAACAACTGAACGATATAATGAACGCAGATTCAAACGCAGAATATGTATAACAGCATATGTGATTAATGCAAAACAAAGGTATCTCCAACAGTGATGTATTGGTAAAATAAGAAGTAAGGGAACGCATAGTGGGAGCAAAAAAAAGTCAATCTAAACAACAACGTAACTGGTTACTGGCGCAACTCGCAATGATATAGTCAAGGTGAAGTAGTCATTGACTTGCGCATTCGCACTATTGTTTAAGTTTATAGTTTAGTAGTATAGTATGTAGAATAGCGAACATAGAACACATTATGTTTATTTGATTGAAAAGGGAAAAGAAACAAAACACAAAAAGCAAGATAAATACTCTGTTAGTTAACATATTTTTTGAAATGTTTTTCAAATTCGCCAATTTAAAATATAATTTTCATTTGAAATTAAAAAAATTTCTACTACAAAAGTACTGGAACGCGTTCCTGAAAAAAAGGTAAGGGAACGTCTTTCCACCGCGTTCCCCTCCCAATACACCACTGATCTCCGTTTAGGTTCATAAAAATGACATTGCATTAATCTGCCATTTTAACAAAGTTACTGTTAGTGACGTCATACCCACGCCACTCAATGATACGTAAATTTACCAAAATAAAAGCTTTTTCTTGAAGATAAACTGTATTCTTATTCCTACCTTTGTTCCCTTATAAAAGGGAAGCAAAACTTAAAAAAAGATAACGTCTTAAATGCACGGCATAACAAACGGAAATGCACAAACATGGCTCAACTCACGCTGTGCATTGAACTAAAATTGAATGTCTAAAATATACACAGGGACGTTCGTAATTATGTAGACTGAAGAGAAAATATTGCGATATAAAAATTTAATTATTAAATGAGAAAAGAAATGTTTAAAATTACTAAGGTAATGTAAATATACTTATCGATAATAATGCAAAGTTCTAAATTTAAATTAAGGTAACGACAGACAAGAATTGGCACGTTACACTATATTTTGGAAACCAGATAGTCTCAATGATGAAAAGTATACTTTGGGTTACAAAAGAGTTACACATCAGTAAATAGTATAAACTTATTTTCTACATAAAGAAACAAAATATAGAATAGTGCCCAAAATGCAAGAACTTTTACATGAAAAGGAATACCGAAATGCATGGATGTATGTCCTAATTAAGTTGGTAGAAATTTTTGCCATTGCGAGGGCATATTATAATAGTCACTATGCACAACCACGCCACTTAAACTTGTATAGTATCTGAAGAAATCAACAATCAAAGTGTTCTAAATCTATACAAATAATATGCAAACCATCGCACAAAAAAACATATGCAACCAAATCATTAATTTCAAACGCTTTTCCTTCAACGTTTAACTGCGGCTTAGAAACATCCATATCTTCCATAGTCCAGTACCTTTCTCTATGCAATCTTCGTCTAACGGATTCAATTCATAATGCACTATTTCTATTTCGATTTCCCTTTAAGATGGTAAAAACTAACTTGAATTATTGCACCACTCATTTACACTAAAATAAAAGTAGCAATATCTTCTTTAACATCCTGATTTGACACTATTGGAGAAACAATTGATCATATATACACTATGCGTTAAATGCTACATGTCTAATCAAAATAGTAATTATATTATTTTAGTGAAAGACTACTGGATCATAAACATTTATTAACTTAACAGTTAAAGAAACTGCACTCGATACAGTATTAAATACACCAATGGAAAGTCATCATACATTTACTAAGATGTACTTTACAAATGTACTATTTTGTATGCATATTAGTGCATGAGAAAAAGAGACATGGCGACGGAAGAAGCTAAACGATTTCATCAGAAACAATGAACAATAAATATGTATTTTACATGCAACAAAAAAGTGCATTATAGGGATTATGTGAACATAGTGCATCCTTTCCAGATTTATTATGTCAATAGACTACCGCATCCTTTTATTGTACCATAAATCCGGTTATAATAATGTAGACATTAGTTATTTTAAACATTGTTTTTCCCACGACCACATTAGAAAGTAACATATAACGCACTCTTTACTCCTACAGAAAGTAGTCTATACTCGTATGTGGGTGGAAAGTATTTTCCACACACGTACGAAAGGTAACTTTCCGCCCGTGTGCGGATAAGACGTCCTGTTCAGATTTACCTATGTAATAATTACAAATATACCACAAAATTCGAAATTTGTATTAAAAATTAATTATTTTGGTAATAAAATAAACAACTTCGGTGGGGATCGAACCATCGTTTTCCGAATATAAACCGGCACTCTACCAACGAAGCTATGAGGGCATGCTTGTTGACAATTCTGATTTGGGGTATATATGTCTCGTAATAATATATAACAATAAAATAAATTAATAACAATAAAGTGCCTAATTCTGGTCTTTTAGGTATTACGTCATACAGAAAATGTTTTTACTGATTGTTAAAAATAAATTAAGTCCCTTGAAATGGTTCCCATTAGCCCCTTTTTTTTTCGATTTTCTTGCACACATTATGTCAAATAACACATCGATATTTTTTGTATTATTTTATTAAAACAAAAATTATCCATTTTCAATGATTTAAGTATGCAGGGCAATGAATCCTTAAAACTGGTAATTTGTTATAGGTATTCTTTATATTCTTGTCGGTAGACAGTTTCATATACGATCACCCAACAAGTTAGGCAACCCAATAAACGTTCGGCAGGTTACCCTGTTGCTTCATAAAGTAGGTAGGCTTTGAAAAATTTGTCAAAAACCTCGTAAAACGTCAACAGTAATTTGAGCTAAATTTTAGTAAATATTATATTTAAGGTAATATTAGTCAAGTTGCTTTAGTATGTGTGAATCCTTGCGATATTGCAGGCTCACATTCCATTAATATAAGTAATTTGATTGTAATCTCATTATAATTAGAATTTACATCAGTTCTACATACATAAAGACAAAATTTGCATCGATTGGCGCTTGAACCTTGGTGGCGCAGTTGGTTAGCGCGGTACTCTAGCAAAGTACAGGTCGTAGGTTCAAATCCTACTCGAGGTAAACTTTTTATTTATGTATTTAATAAAATTAATAATAATTTTTAATTACATATTTACAATTGAACTTATTCGTTCATAACAAAAACTTATAATAATTTATATTTATGTATTTAATAAAATTAATAATTACTTTTAACATTAAATTACAACAACCGTTGTAGATAAGACAACAATTGAAAAAATTATTAATCAGGGAATCGGCCAAATAGTGGTATACAGGTATTAATTAATCAATTTAGAGAGTAATCCTCATTATCTTTATATCGATATTTCGCTACTGATTTGGTAGCTTCATCAGAAATACTGAAAGTTAATGATAACAATTAATATTTGTACGTTCGTCAATCAAGGACAATTTACATATGTCTAGGTAATCACTAAAAACTAGTTACTAACATCTAACACAATTAGCAATTAAAATTGATTAAAGTAATAATAAAATTACGATCTAAAATAAACATGCAACAACCATGTTATATACATTTAATGCGACAGAATTTATGACAGAGAGATAACGTTGAAAACCTTGATAAGCTTATACGCGCCAAATTTAAAATTTTCTAAATTTTGTTCTATACACAGTGAAACTTATTTTATGTTATTAACTAAGTACAAAATTGTTATTAATGCAGGTTACTTATATATATATATATATATATATATATATATATATATATATATATATATATATATATATATGTTTCTATTTAGATTTCCACAAGTATTCATGTTTAAATAAGACAATTTTTCTTTAAAACTTGTGTAAATAAACGTAAAAATTGATTCAACGTTTCGGGAACGTCCTTTGTTCCCTTTGTCAAGAATTTATTTGACAATTACAGAGATTGAAATAAGGTAACTATTTTTAAAAAATACAGAATATGAAACAAGGTAACTAATTTAAATTTAATCTGGACGAGTGTGTTTGACTTCGGGTAGTTGGTCGAGTACATGATGTAGAAGGTGCAGACGTGGGGACGCCAGGAATAGTTGCAGCATAAGTGTTTGAAATTTCTGGAAGATTTGGAGTTGGTTGAAATGTAGAATCAACTTGTTTAATGACATTCATCCAAATTTGTGGCATTCTAGAAGTGTCATCTCGTTTATTGAGGGCGTTTGGTCTTCTTTCAATTTCAACTGCTTCTCTAATAATTCTTTCTTGTAAGGTATATAGAGGTGCAATTAAACGGATATTGTTGGTATTAATTTGGTGTCCTGTATCTAAATGATGTGCAGCTAAAGACGATGAGGGATTGTGCTGCTTAATTGCTAGTTGGTGTTCATCGGCTCTCGCATGTAATATTCTGTTAGTTTGTCCTATATAAGTTCTTCGACAGTTGTTGCACGGTATCTCATACACTCCTTGGCTTTCATTAGGAATTTTGTCTTTGGGGTTTCTTAAAAGTTGGGACAAAGTTGAATGTGGTTTGAAATTTCTTTGCTATTCTGTCTGTAATTCCCTTTATATAAGGTAGAATAACAGGAATCTTTCGTTCATTGTTTGACAAGTTATTATTTCTTGGTCTTTCTATTTGGTTGGTAATTTTTAATATTTCTTGATCTTTGTAGCCATTTTGAATTAGTATTTTATTAATAGTCTTCATCTCTTCCGTTTTAGAATTTTGGTCAGATAAGTGGTAAGAGCGGTATATCAAGGATTTCATAACGCTACGTAATTGACCAGGATGGTGATGTGAGAGAGAGTTCAAGTATCTATTCGTATGTGTTGGTTTTCGATAAACTTTGTGTGTAAATTTACCATTAGGAAGTCTTGTTATTAGGGTGTCCAAAAAAGGGAGTGAATTATTTTCTTCAACTTCCATAGTAAATTTGATGTTGTCGTGAATGTTGTTAATATGTCCTAGAAAGTGGTCCAAGTTTCCTTTTCCATGGGGTCAAACTACAAATGTGTCGTCAACATAACGAAACCAACATTTAGGTTTTAAATCTGCAGAATTTAAAGCAATGGTTTCAAAATGTTCCATATATACATTCGCAAAAGCTGGAGAGAGTGGCGAGCCCATAGGTGTTCCTTGAATTTGCTTGTAGAATTGTCCTTTGTATGTAAAATAGGTTGAGTGCATGCAGTGGTTTATCAATTTGAGTATGTCTTGGTTTATTGAGTGTTTTTCTTCTAGAATTTTCATCGTGTCTTCAATAGGTATCTTGGTGAAAAGTGACGTTATGTCGAAGCTAACTAAAATGTCATTTGGAGCCAAGGGTACAATTTTGAGTTTGTGTAGAAAATCATAAGAGTTTTTGATGTAGGATACAGCATTTTCACAAATTGGTTGAATAACTTTTGCTAGATAACGAGCAAGATCATGAGTCGGAGAATTGAATGCACTGACGATAGGGCGTAATGGCCAGTTTTCCTTATGAATTTTTGGGAGTCCGTATATTTTGGGGATTCTTGAACTCTTCTCTCTTGGAATTAGTTTCTGTTTTGTTTCTTTGTCTAATTTTGTAGAATTAATGATAGATTTTGTTGTTTTTTCTATGTAAGTGGTAGGATTGCACTGATTTTTCTTATATTCTGAAGAAGTTAGCAGTTCAGACATCTTGTGGTGATAGTCTTGAGAGTTGACAATGACAGTAGCGTTTCCTTTGTCAGCGGGTAGTATTAATATTTGGTTTAACATTTGGAGGTCTTGTTTGGTGATATTTTGTTTGGGAAGTTTGCAGTTCTGAAGAATGTGTGCTACGTTGAGCCTAATTTCGTCAGCGACCGTAGATTCTGTATCTTTTAAGGCGTATTCTACGTTGGTGATGATGTTTTCTACGGGAATCCGTTTAGGAGTGATGGCAAAATTAAACCCTTTACCTAAAACATTTAGAATATTATTATTAAGTTCTTTGTCACTTAAATTGTGTACTGTCCTTAACGGTTCTACATTATTTGCCTGCGATGTATGAGACAGACGTTCAAATTTTTGTTTCTGTCGGTTAGTTTTACCATCAAGGACGATTCTACAGTAATTTCAATGAGACGATCCACCGTATCGAATATGAAAGGGTGAATTTTGGTAGCATGTAAAGTTTGGAATGTGTCATAAAGGGTACGATTGAGATAGTCAAGTTTAGCCCTTTCATTGGCAATCGCTTTTCTTAAAAGGGCAAGGCTTGTTTTGAATAAAATCTTATAAGAACCATTAATGTCTGGTCTTGGTTTCAATTTAAATCCTTTGGGTATTATTTTATTGTCACGACAACGCTTTAAAAAAGTTAAATTAGTAAGTGTTTCACATTTTTTGATACCTAGCTTTCTGTAAATCTTGATGGTATTCAAAGTTTCTTCTCCGTATAGGAATATTATGTTTCTATTTAGATTTCCACAACTGTCGAAGAACTTATATAGGACAAACTAACAGAATATTACATGCGAGAGCCGATGAACACCAACTAGCAATTAAGCAGCACAATCCCTCATCGTCTTTAGCTGCACATCATTTAGATACAGGACACCAAATTAATACCAACAATATCCGTTTAATTGCACCTCTATATACCTTACAAGAAATAATTATTAGAGAAGCAGTTGAAATTGAAAGAAGACCAAACGCCCTCAATAAACGAGATGACACTTCTAGAATGCCACAAATTTGGAAGAATGTCATTAAACAAGTTGATTCTACATTTCAACCAACTCCAAATCTTCCAGAAATTTCAAACACTTATGCTGCAACTATTCCTGGCGTCCCCACGTCTGCACCTTCTACATCATGTACTCGACCAACTACCCGAAGTCAAACACACTCGTCCAGATTAAATTTAAATTAATTACCTTGTTTCATATTCTGTATTTTTAAAAATAGTTACCTTATTTCAATCTCTGTAATTGTCAAATAAATTCTTGACAAAGGAACAAAGGACGTTCCCGAAACGTTGAATCAATTTTTACGTTTATTTACACAAGTTTTAAAGAAAAATTGTCTTATTTAAATATATATATATATATATATATATATATATATATATATATATACATACATACATACATACATACATACATACATACATACATACATACATACGTACATACATACATACACATATTCTGCTATCGCTCTGGAATTCCCTTTTAGCATCTTTATTATTTGTTGTAAAGAAAAAGTGTAACAACAACCTTTACCTTATTTTTCAAGCTCTATAACCTAAAAATATTTTCATGTATACAGGGTGTTCCACTTTTGCTGCACAGCACTCTACTATTTTATTTTAAATAGAACACCCTGTATATTATTACATTTTCGAATTTCCTGTTGAAACTGAAGGGCACTTTGTTAAGCATAAATGTCACCTACAGTCCACCGTTTCGGCGTTATCCCACGTTTTTTGAAAAAAAATGACCAATAACTCGCAAAGTAAAATAGGTAGGGACATGCGGTTTTCACCATTCGATAGAGCATGAGAAAGTCAATAATTTTTGACATACAGATTTTGCGCGGAAATTTTTGATTTTCGAAAAATTGAATCATGGGTAACTTGATTTTTTAAATAGAAAGGTGTATTTTTTTTACATAGACAGACGAGGACTTTTTATCTTTCGATTTTGTTAACACATATCTTTAGCCGTTTTTACAGAATTGGCGATTTTCCATTTTTTATTTTCTTTTTTGCTATATGGCAGTAGCCATGTAACAGAAAAACAAGGAGAAGGGCGCAAAACAATCTTTTATTTTAATTTTATGTTAATCATATTCCATTTAACAAACTAAAGCTATTAGCAAAAAACAAAAATAAATAGTAACAAACGTTTTAATTCAAGAGGTGCTTAAAATTCTATCCGTTTAATTCTAAATACTTTTCAACCCTTTGCTGCAGAGATTGACGCACATTTAATAGCATCTTTGGAGTTACGTTAGCAAATGCGGTTCATACTCTGTTTTTCATTACTTATTGTGTTGTAGGTTGTTTGGATTTTCGACAACGCTATGCATTACCACAAATTCAGTTTGTTCTGTTCTAACTGTTCTTATTTGAACATTTGATTTGTAGTGTACCCTTCCCGTTTGTTCAAATCGAGCCAATAATTTTTGTAACCCACGAGTACTTGGAGGACGTCGATCAGGATATCTTTGTTTATACACACGAACAGCCAAAAGACAATTTCTTTGACACTCGCCCAAAATAAACACCATGTTCACTAATTCGTTTTGAGTAAAATTCATGTTCATTAAAAGCTAATTGCAACTAATAAGTCAGTTTCTACTATTTCTTGTGACAGCCAAACAATAATTTGGCTTTTGTTTTTCTACTTTATGTAAATCTAGCAAAGCTTACTTCAGTAAAAAAAATATACTCGTAAATATCATCCATACCATGATGACTATTAGTAATTTGTTGTCTAGTATCACGCAAGAAACAATAAAAAACAAAATAAAAATCGCACTTTCCAATGAAACACAAAAATATCAAGTCTTTAAAATAAAAAGGACGAAATTTTGAGAAACTTATTGAATTAAAATACTTTTTGTTACGGCCATGAATTATTGCTAGGGTAGTTCCACGAAGTATCCCATAAGTGGTAACGAAGCGGACGCTACCTGCACCCTTGAAAACCCTGAATGGGTAATGTGAGTAGTTGGTTGAAGACCATCTGTAGTGAATGTAATAAAGTTAAGTTTACAAATAACGATGTTTTCAATTCCTTCAACCATACAAAAGTTAATAGTCCACTGAAATTAACAATAAGAAGAAACATGGTAACTTGAGCCGAATAATGAAACAGTAATAAGAAGAAAAGAAAGCAGTTGTGACAATTCAGCGGCGAAATTCGAAGAAGGTACAACGGAAGCCTGAAACAATAAGGCAGTAATAACAAAATCCAACAGTAAAAAAAGCGTGAGTCATTTCCATTTATTACAATATCATTGCATGCTTCTATGTAGTAGTAATTCTATTTAATGAAAAGATACAATTTATTTGATTTCATTGGGATTCGTTTTACGTTGGTACTTTGTTCAATTTACATATCTGTTGCGATTTGCAATAAATACAATTACAATGGCGGATTTGGCTAAATTGAAATCTCAACGCGGTAATGTAAAATCTTCAATTAGTAGAGCCGCACAATATATCAATAAAATATGTCAAGCCGATGTTGATGCAAGGGTAGTGGCCGAACTAAATATTAGAATAGAAAAAATTGACGCTACTTTTAATAAATTTGAAACAATTCAAGAAGAAATCGAACTGTTTAGTGATCCACCAGGCGCCATTGACGAAATGGAACGCGATCAATTCGAAACAAGTTATTATTCACTAATGAGGACATTAAACATTTAATTTCTTCTTACAAAGAGTCATTGCGTCAACAAAATGAAGGTATAAGGATTCAAGGCGTTCAGATACCCCGTCTGCGGTCTCCTCTGTCGGCTTGAATCAAACATTGCAACAAATTAAACTTCCTACCATAAATCTCCCAAGGTTTACAGGAAAATATGAGGAATGGGTTGAATTTAGAGATTGCTTCAAGGCTCTAATAAATGATAATGAGGGTATTTCATCTATACAAAAATTCTATTACTTAAGGTCATGTTTACAAAGGATGCATTGCATATCATTGAATCGATGCAAATATCCGCGGAAAACTATGAAATCGCATGGAAAATGCTTAGTGAAAGGTACGAGCAAAAATCATTGATAATTCATAGTCACGTTCGATCAATTGTCGAATATTCGTCTTTAACAAAGGAGTCTCATATCGATTTAAGAAATATGTTCGATACGTTCACAAAGCATTTGCGTTGTTTAAAAACATTAGGGCAGCCGGTAGAAGCTTGGGACACTTTAATCATTTATATGTTGACATCCAAATTAGATCAATCTACGCGGCGAGAGTGGGAATTGTTTGAAAGGAAGGTGAAATTGCGTCCATGAATGACATTAATAAATTTTAAAACAGAGATGTGAGGTATTAGAAAAATTCGTTTAAATCAAACAGATAAAACAAATCTCGAAAGAAAGGGTAAGGTAAAGGCACACAGTTATGTGTCGAACGTTGCAACCAATGAATCATCCGATCCTAATCCTCAACTTCAGCAACTTGTACATATGCAAGAAGGCACATACAATATTTCAATGCAACTCATTTCTTAGAAGGTCGCCTAAGGAAAGGATTAACTTAGCAAAGGCGAACCGGCTCTGTTATAATTGTTTACGACCTAATCACGGTACGCTAAACTGCACTGCGTCTAGTTGTCGTAAATGCAGTCGACGCCATAATACTTTATTACACTTAGACAATTCTAATAATTCAAATAATCCAAATACTTCTCATCACACTTATGATGAAAACGTTTCAAATAATAGCGATCCCGTGAGTAACAATCCTGAAACTACAATAAATACGATAGACAATACACAATCAAATCAAGTGAGCGTTTTGCACACCACTGATAATTCGCTCAAATCACAAGTTCTATTATCAACAGCATTAGTTAACGTACAAGACTCGCGAGGTAACCTACATCAATGCCGCGCGCTTCTTGACAACGGTTCAATGAGTAATTTTATTACCGAAGGATTAGCAAAAAAATTAGGTCTAGCACTTAACAAAACTCATTTTGAAATTTCTGGGGTAGGTAAATCAAAACTACTGTTCAATCATACGTGAATTTAAAATTGTTATCTCTTAACAAAACCTACAAGAATACCATTTCATGCTTGATTTTATCCAATTTTACTGACGAATTGCCTATTATTAGCTTTGATAAAAATAATATAAAGATTCCCAACAATCTAAACTTAGCAGATCCTAATTTTCATAAGGCCGGACCTGTCGATCTACTCTTAGGCTCGTCAATATTTTGGCAATTAATGTGCGTTGGGCAAGTTCAATTAGGTGAATTAACAATACAAAAGACGCGATTAGGATGGGTTGTAGGTGGAAGGTAGGAGACGCAGAGCAATCAATAAAATCAATCAGTTGTTGTGCGATCGGGGTTACGACCATGAAACGCTTGATAAAACACTAACCAATTTTTGGAAAATTGAAGAAATCAATGCCCAGCCAAGGTTATCCGATGCAGAACAGTTTTGAAACCATTTTATAAATAATTTAAAACGTAATAGCGACAACAGATTTATTGTAAAAATCCCATTACGAGGCAATATTTACGATTTAGGCAATTCCAAAGAGCAAGCACTTAATAGGTTTTACTCGTTAGAACGCAGATTAATGAGAAATAAACAATTACGTACAGATTATTCCAAATTTATGCATGAATATCTCGTGTTAGGTCACATGACAGAAATTACAGACAATGCTGAAGATAAATTTAGCTACTGGTTACCACATCATGCAGTTATTCGCGAGTCTAGCCTTACCACTAAGCTTCGTGTGGTATTCGATGCTACATGAAAACCGACAATGGTTTAAGTTTAAATGATGTTCAGTATGTAGGGCCAACAATTCAAAATGATCTTCTTTCAATAGTACTACGATTTAGAAAATATAAGTATGTAATGACGGCAGACATTTCCAAAATGTACCGTATGATACTTGTAGATAAATCACAGAGGTCCTTGCAAAAATCTTTTGGCGCTCAGACTCCGAGGAAGAGCTTAAATGCTATCAGTTAAATACAATTACTTACGGTACTGCCTCAGCACCATATCTTGCCGTGCGGTGTTTACATCAGTTGGCGTTCGAAAATCGGGACAGGTTCCCGAGGCAAGTAGGTAATAAGGACGGACTTCATATGGACGACTTAATAACTGGAAGTGAGTCGGACACAAGATCTTGCAATTACAGAACGATATAACAAAATACTATCTTCCGGGGTTTTGAGTTACGAAATGGCAATCAAATAACGCGCAATTAAGTAGGCAATTTCGCGTGAATGACAATCTTGATGCAAACCTGCTCCCAATAGGGACAATGATATAAACAAGGCTCTAGGCATAGCTTGGAATGCAAGACAAGATTTAATTCAGTACTGTATTTCCAATAATGCTAACAAGAACGTAATCACAAAACGTACCATACTATCAATGGTTTCGCAAATTTATGATCCACTAGGCCTTTTGGGACCAGTAATAATAATAGCTAAAATATTAATACAGAAATTATGGCAAGCGAACCTTTCCTGGGATGAGGCAATTCCTCAAAATTTGTACACAATGTGGGAAGGGTTTAGAAGCAATTTACATAAGGTGCAGTTAATAAAATTCCTCGATGTGTGCTCATTCCAGATTATAATTATGTCGAGCTACACACGTTTAGCGACGCCAGCGAGAGAGCCTTTGGAGCTTGCGTATATTTACGCAGTAGGGATAATTTAGGTCAACTCCAGTGTAGATTGTTGACAGCAAAATCACGCGTAGCACCCGTCAAGCAATTAACACTGCCAAGACTAGAACTATGCGCAGCGCTCTTAGCGGCACAACTGGCCGATAGGGTAAGGACCGATATGCATTTGAAATTTGATAAGATATGTTTCTGGACAGACTCTGAAGTGACACTCTGTTGGATACAAGGAACTGCAAATAAATGGAAAACCTTTGTGGCCAATAGAGTCAGTGAGATTCAGGGTTTGACCGACATAAGTGAGTGGCGCCATGTCAGTTCAAAAAACAATCCAGCCGACCTAATTTCACGTGGCATAGATGTTGAAGAGCTAGAAAATTGCAGTCTTTGGTGGTCAGGGCCAATATGGTTACAAAACCATATAGATTTACCAATAACTAAATGGAATGTAACTCCACAAGGTACTCCAGAGCAACGCGTCATAGCAATTCTCGCTATTTACAATAATGTTATTGACTTTGAGCGTTTTTCGTCAATGACAAAACTTCAAAAACAGTTGCATATGTTCTACGATTCATCTTTAACGTACAAGCACGGGCTAAAGGATTATGTAAGATAACGGGAATTTTGACGAGTGACGAACTTCAAAACTCCTTAAGGAGTCTCGTTGGATTATGCCAAAGGAAGCATTTCCACAAGATTATGAGCAATTATTAATAAACGGGCGATTGCACAAAAGAGTCAATTATTAAGTTTAAACTGTTTATAGATAAAATCGATTAATTCGGGTAGGGGTAGAATACAATCGGCAAATTGTAAAGACGATAAAAGCACCCTATGATTCTGCCTCGAAACCATCACTTAACCATTTTAGCATTGCAACAGGAACACATTGTACTACATTGCGGTCCAACAATGTTGCTCGCTTCAATTGCGAAATATTTTGGCCGTTAAACGGTCGTAATGCATGTCGCGCCGTGGTAAAAAATGCATAAAATGTTTTAGAGTAAACCCACCTAACTTAGCCAGTAATCTCATGGGTAATTTGCCTTCCTATAGAGTGAGTCAACATTTTCCATTTTTCAATACAGGCTGCGATTATATAGGACCATTTCAATTGAGGGACAGAAACACTAGAGCTTCAAGGGTGCCAAACTAATTAAGGGTATGTGTGTCTGTTTATATGTCTTTCGACAAAGGCGATACACCTTGAAGCAGTCTCAGACCTAACCACAGAATGTTTTATTGCCACGTTAAAAGATTTATTGGTAGGAGGGTAAACCAGCAAATATATTTTGTGACAATGGCACGAATTTTGTTGGCGCAAGTGCTGAATTAAAGAGAGTTGAAGAATTTTTAAAAACGAATCACATTCAATTTACAATTATTTATCAATGGAAAACATTATGTGGCATTTTATTCCTGCCAGAGCACCTCATTTGGAGGTATCTGGGAAGCCAATGTAAAGAGAACAAAATACCATTTAAAACGGGTCATGGAGAGTCACATTTAAACTTTGAAGAGTTCACTACCGTATTAATTCAAATTGAAGCAGTCCTTAACTCCAGACCTCTATGTCCTCTCCTCCACACCCGATGAGTTAACCCCACTAACACCCGCACATTTCCTGTTGGGCCGCTCATTAACTGCACTGCCGGAAGAGTCTTACATGGACATAAGAGAAAACCGATTAAAAGATATGAACAGCTACAGAAAATCGTTCAGCACTTCTGGGCACGTTGGCACCGAGAATACCTAGGAGAACTTCAAACCCGAAGCAAATGGAAGCAAGGTGCCCAACAACAATTAAATGTCGGGACCATCGTTCTCATCAAAGAAGACAATACACCGCCCTTAAATGGCACATGGGACGCATCACGGAGCTGCATCCGGGAGTGATAAAATTGTGCGTTGTATCGGTGTTAGTGAACAAAAGGGTAGTGAAACGACCGGTATCGAAACTGTGTATTTTTCCAAGTGAAGACAATTCGAGCAGTTAGTTGAATATGTAAACACTTCCGAAATTTATATTACTATATTCTATTAGCGTTTTAATAACATTTATATTATGTATTTTATTCTACTTATCGTCTAGTATGTTTCATCTGGGTAGCTTATTTGTAATGTATTGAAAATGTATTTACATTGTTCAAGGCGGCCGGTATGTTACGGCCATGAATTATTGCTAGGGTAGTTCCACGAAGTATCCCACAAGTGGTAACTAAGCGGACGCTACCTGCACCCTTGAAAACCCTCAATGGGTAATGTGAGTAGTTGGTTGAAGACCGTCTGTAGTGAATGTAATAAAGTTAAGTTTACAAATAACGATGTTTTCAATTCCTTCAACCATATAAAAGTTAACAGTCCACTGAAATTAACAATAAGAAGAAACACTTTTAATTGCTTCCATTTCATTTTTTTTCTTTTAGCATTAGTTTGTTAAATGGAATATAATTAACATAAAATTAAAGTAAATTATTATTTTCCGTCCTTTTACTTGTTTTTCTGTAACATAGCAACTGCGATACAGCAAAAAAGAAAATAAAAAATAGAAAATCGCCAATCCTGTAAAGATAGATCCATATGTGTATTATCAAAATCGAAAGAGAAAAAAAATCCGCGTTTGTCTATGTAAAAATATGTTCCTATTCAAAAAATTCAAGTTCTCCATGATTCAATTTTTCGAAAATCCAAAATTTACCCGCAAAAAATCTGTGTCTCAAAAATCATCCTTTTCATAAGTTTTTATTGAATTTTCCATGCTCTATGGAATGGTAAAAACCTCATGTCCCTACATACTTTACTTTGCGAGATATTAGTCTTATTTGGGTATGCCGCAGTCATTCTTTTTCAAAAAACATGAGATAACGCCGAAACGGTGGACTGTAGGTGACATGTATGCTTAACAAAGTACCCCTCAATTTCAACAGGCAATTAAGGTACAGTTCGTTTTTATGCTTTTTCTTTACAACAAATAATAAAAATGCTAAAAAGGAATGCCAGTGAAATGGTGGATCCGGTATATACAGTGTGTCCCATAATTAACGGTACATAGAACCATGGTACAGTCCTGACCTAAAATTATGACGACTTGCCAAATATAACTTTAATAAAATGTTGATAATTAAGAAGTTACAGGGTGTTAAAGTTGAAAATTATTAAACTTTTTAATACCCTGTATTTTTGTACTAAAATTAGTGGAAAATTTTACTGACTTAAGGCGCACCCAACCGTAGAACAAGATATTAAATCGCTTTTGCCAGTGACGTACAACATAAATGATAAACCCCTTCACCCCTACAAATATTACACCTCTGTGCAAATATCAATTTCAATTATAAATTGATATTTTCTAATGTCTTGTACGTAGATTATGTACTCTTATTAAGAACCCATAAAGTGAATAATTATCGAGATATTAACCATTAAAGTACAGTTTAGTAAGTAAAATATTAAAATAGTAAATGAAGAATATTTAATTTATTATAAGTTTTTGTTATGAACGAATAAGTTCAAAAGTAATATGTAATTAAAAATTATTATTAATTTTATTAAATACATAAATAAAAAGTTTACCTGGAGTAGGATTTGAACCTACGACCTGTACTTTGCTAGAGCACCGTGTTAACCAACTGCGCTATCGAAGGACAAGCCCCAATCGATGCAAATTTTGTCTTTATGTATGTAGAACTGATGTAAATTATAAAAGTTAATGAGATAACAATCAAATTACTTATATTAATGTAATGTCAGCCTGCAATATCGCAAGGATTCACACATACCAAAGCAACTTGACGAATATTCAATTATTATAAGTTTTTGTTATGAACGAATAAGTTCAAAATTAAATATGTAATCAAAATTATTATTAAGTTTAATGTAAAGTAGCCTAATAAGAGATCCCTTTAAAAAAAAATTATAACTTTTGCCAAATAAGACTTTTTTAGGAATTCCAACACGTTTATTAAACAAAAACCTATTTTCTACAAGAAATGAGTAAAGAAAATGCAATTTGTTTGTAAACTTAGCACAAAATAAATTTAAACTAGATTATGCATAACTTGCCGAAAAAATAACAGGGTTCCTAATACGAGGTGGGGGTCTCATATTGAGACCCCTAGTCTCTTATTAGGAACCGTACATATTTTTGAATAATCAGAAAGTATTTAAGCTAAATATTATTTCATCCTTTCACACATTGGGAAAAGGAAGTTCGCATCTTCTGCACCGCAATTTTCGTGTGCCCATATTTTGTGCACTTTACCCACTGTTCGCCACGTTTGTCTACAGAATACAGGTTCATGCAAAACAGACACTCTGCATCACAGTCTGCATGATCGCTGTCGTCGTAAATAACTTCCGAATCGCTCTCATCACTTGAGGAATCACTAACTTGTTTCTTCTTTTTCCTTATTATCTTGCTACTTTTCGGAAGATTTTCGGCCTCTTCAAATTTTACATTTTTGGTGACTTTCATGACGTTCCTATGGTCAGGAGGTTTACGTTTTTCCTTTTTATCCAAGCTTGCTATTAGCTCGTCTTTGTATGGAGATGAGGTGATTAAGGCTGCACTTCCAGCCCGTGCACTAGGTTTATTTGGTAACATTTTTGGAAGAGATTTGCAATGGGCTTACATACTTGGTAGCAGTCAGTAGATGAGAATGTTTCGCTGAGGACCCTGGAAGAGCCTGTTCAACATCAGAAGAATTCGATGAAGCTCCTGGACGTGATTGTTCCACTGTAAGAGAATCTTTTGAAATTATTGGAGAATCGTTGTCTGAAACATTCAAAGTTTCTCTTCGCGGTTGAGCTGAAATGTTTTCCATATTTATAGATTCCTTTTCGTCTTAAAAATGGTAAAGTCATGATCCCGAAATATATCCTTATTAAGGGGATACAGACCAGTTTTTCTAAAAGAGTTAACCGAGACCTCCATCGTTGCTGCTCTGTTATAAGCGCCAGAAAACAATCGTGCAATGATATAAGGCGTTACAATTCTATCAGGATGATTTCGCTACCAAGTCTCAATTTCCTGAGCGTAATATGTTTTAAACGGATTCATAAAGCCCACATCTAACGGTTGCATGCGGTGAGTACTGTGGGGCGACAGGCAAACAATCGAAATATGGTTGTCTCTTGCTTTATTTATTACTTCGATGTTACGCGTGTGAGAATAGTGACCACCAAGCACCAATAGCACGGGCTGAAATGCTGTTGGTTTGGTAAACTTTATGAAATGATCAAACCACCGAGTAAAAATGTCTGTCTGTATCCATCCTGATGGATGGCAAGCATATATGGAACCGGCTGGTGCGCCATGCATTAACTCATGTTTCATGTTTTTTTCTGGGCCAGACAATTAAGGGGGGTATGTAAGCGCCTACCGCATTCATACACGTAACCACTGTAATTAAACCACCCCTTTCCGCTGAGGTCAGTGTTGCTACTTGTTTCTTTCACCTGGTTGAAATAAATTATGTTGTACGACGCTAATGGTCGTTTCATCACCGTTGTACGGCAAGTGTGGTTCAAACTTAATTTTAGCTAACTCCTTTTCATATAGCTCAAAGAACGCAGCAACATTCTCTTTGTTGAAACTTTGTATTCGGGCATTGGACATACCTTGGGGTGATCTAACTGACAACTCAGAGTGACGTTTTAGAAAGCTTCTGATCCATTTTTTTCCTGCGGTACCTTTTGTGCTTGAAAATGAATGTCGAATATTATTAGCTATTGCTAATTCGAAAGCCATACGTTTCAACATCTGACCGTCGCAAACCAAAAAATCTATTGTCCATATTGAGACAATATTGAACTAATTTAGCCTCTATTTCCTTATTTAATGTAGGTTTTCTACCAGACCTTCCACTTACTGCTTCCTGCGGAGTTAGGCTAGTTTGTTTCACATACCGTTCGAGGGTGCCTTTTGGTACACCAAAATGCTTTGATGCTGTTTTATAGCCCATATCATGTCGTCTAACGGTTTTAATTGCCAGTACCATTCGTTCTTTATTCCAGGTGTTTCGTTTTTTAGATGATTCCGCCTAAAACAATAGGTTAAATAAAATAATTTGTAAAGCAGTTATTAGCGTATTGGGATTCCTAATAAGCGACCCTCTTCATAATAGGAACCCACAAGGGGAACAGTGATATGCTAAACAAAATATCTTTTTAGATTAAACAATTTTGAACTTTTCAATATACATATAACACTGTTAAATAAGCACTACAATAACTATCTAAGGGTATCTTTAAAAAATATATTGTACTTACCATTTTAAAAATACAAATTTCTGTAATTCAACACTTTAAAAACTTTATCAAGCACGTTATACGAATACAACTGTCAGATGTTTGTTTCATCGAACTGAGCGACACCTAGCGACCAATCGACGTACTGTGTTTTTAGATAACTGTAAAATCAGACGGCTGATTGCTAAACAGCAAAACAAGCGAGATTGCATGGGGCCTCTTATTAGGAGGGGTCTTCTTATTAGGTTCCCTTATCTTATTAAATACATAAATAAAAAGTTTACCTCGAGTAGGATTTGAACCTACGACCTGTACTTTGCTAGAGTACGGCGCTAACCAATAATTTTTAATTACATATTTAGTTTTGAACTTATTGATAACAAAAACTTATAATAATTTAATATAAGTCAAGTTGCTTTGGTATGTGTGAATCCTTGCGATATTGTAGGCTCACATTCTATTAATATAAGTAATTTGATTATTATCTTAGTAAATTTAGAATTTACATCAGTTATACATACATAAAGACAAAATCGATTAGGGCTTGTACTTCGATAGCGCAGTTGAATAGCGCGGTACTCTAGCAAAGTGTAGGTCGTAGGTTCAAATCCTACTCGAGGTACATTTTTTATTTATGTATTTAATAAGAAAAATATTTACTTTTCCACGTTAATATCAGAACTTGACCTGAGGTCATGCGTTATCACTATGGATTGATATCTCGAGGAGCACACTCGCACAACATTATTCCACGAATATCAAATGGATACATGCGGTAAAAATAAACGTCCGCACTTGATCTACTTTTTTCTGTTCGTAGACTCGTTTTATAATCATTTCGGTATAGTTTATATAGCTTTTCCCTATTTCTGGTGTTCAGAAATGTATTAATTTATGTATTATATAATTACAATTGATACTTAACTTAAGTATAATTAAGTATAGTAATTTTGGCATCTCTTATGTTCTCCAAATTTACAACAGTATTAGTGTTGCACAAGCTATTACATATATGTGACAAAATGTGAAGAAAATATTTGAGAACTTATCCTACCTTTATCTAAAAAACAACTTACCCTTGCGCCGCGCTCACCTAAGTGTTCGTAACAAACAAAACGAAGGTACAAGACCCCCACTTTTTACATACTGTTTGGGGTGTTTAATCATTTAATGAACCTTTAAGATGAGATAAACTTTATGTAAAGGTTATATTGTACATTTTTAGTGTACGTACAAAGGTAAGACGTGTTTCAACTGACAAAGCAACTATGACGGTTACGTACAGTACGTACATTTATTCAAAGGTCATTCGCATAGTTCCCATAGAAATTATAACCAGCTTACACATCTATTTGATTAATCAGTGAATTAATGAATAGTGCTCATGTACGATTATACGCCATTATCCGTAGGATGATAATTTGTTTGAGAATACTTGTAAGGCTTACGGCAAGTACGTATGTTTAGGTGACAACTGTTGGCTGTTACATAGAGTATATTATACATATATAACATGTTTGAAGGGCGCATGTTTCATCTAAATGATGATACTATAATTCTGTAAAGTTCAGGCGCTATAATAGTATGTTGTTCCCAGAACATAAGCATTTCCTGAAATATTTACAGGGAATTTCTAAAACGATCGTAAGTGTTACCTGTCGATCTATACGAAGTATTTCTAAGAGTGTGAAACCACGTCTAGATGAATATAAAGCAGTAGCATTTTTGAATGAGCCTGCTGTCTGTTTATCTGGAGACCACCTATGGAAACACGTAAATTAAATATTACTGCACTCCGTATAAAGATAATGTAGTATTGTTTTCTAAGTTATTTATTAACGAAACTGATGGAGTGTGCAAGTATTCATATTGTTTCATATCTTCTTTACTGCCATGTTTAGATGTTTTTTACAATAGAATTGAAGAAAAAACCAAACAACCAATAGTTGTGAGAATTGCGTTGCTAATTCCCACATTGGAAAAGTCAGTGACTAACAACTAAAATCGTTGTGGGAGGTCAATCGCTAACGTCAACGATGGCGATTTCAGTGACGACTCTGCAACTTGGAAGAGTAAAAAATGAAACCAGCGAAAAAGTGATAAAAAATTATTTTCAACTTTCTAAAAAATAATTTCTCTGTAGAAAAAGTATTAATGTTAACCCTATTGAATTTATTACTAGTTCCTCCTGTTGGGGGGTTTGGCAGATTCTCTTTGCTTCGTTAAGACCAGAAATTATTGGGGTCAATCATAGTGCATTACTGAATTTAAAAAATCTAACAATGATTGTGACTTTATTTACTTTATTGAACACTGGCTGTTCTATGAAAGTGTAAACTTTCATACGATTTTCGTTTACACTTTTTGCCAACAAACATCAATTCATGGTGGAGTGAATTCTTTTAGGAAGCCATATTTATACGCCCACACTAGACCAACAATTAATGTATTGTCCATTGAAAATGTCTATGAGGTAACCGTGATTCAAATTCGTCAATATTAAATATCTACACTAAAGTTGTAAGTTGTGAAGCATTTAATGTCTATTTTAATATGACAAATAGGGATACTGATAATGTAATTGTTTTTAAAACACTCTTTCAAAACTGATCATGTTAAAAAAAAGATTAGTAATAAAGTACTAATTGGTGAACAGTACTACTTCCGTAAAAATGTGCTATCAACAAGGCCTTTGACTTCATCTCTCATAGACTAAAAGCAAATTGAAACAATACTTCACTGATTACTGTTCATTATGAGAGGTACCAACGTGTCAAACGTAATATTATGAATACCACAGGGTTCGATTCTTGGACCTTTGCCCTTTCAGCTCTATGTCAATGATCTTGAAGATCATTTCAGCTGTGTTCAATGTAGATTTAATTTAGTTTTGATCGCGCGGGATAAGGCTCAGGACTAACGTAACGTTTTAATACACAACTAATTTATTATCTCTAACACAGTTTATAGACATCCTGATCAGTAGTTTTAGAACAACCAAATATTTCTGAATGCTGATAAAACCAAGGACCTCTGTTTTACATCCAACCATTTTTGTTATTCTATGTCTGAATCAAATGTCAAGTTTTTAGCTGTTTGGTGAAACCTTAAACTAAACAGACCCAATCATGTGGACCATACGGCTATTCGTCGATTGAAATATATGTATTTAGGAACTTAATAATGTTTCCCCTCTGGAATCAAGAACTGCTATTTTTGGTTCATCTAACGTTAGCAATAACTTTTCAGCAATAAATATGCAAAAGCATGTTTTCGTGCATACGACAAACATAAACATATTTACTGAATGTAAACTTTGACTTACTTCAATAAGTACAGTAGAATTAGAAATGTACAGTTTTGACTAACTTGCACCTCAAAATTAATAATATTAATTTTACATAATGAATCTACACTTACAAAGTGATTGTTTAGACGAAAAGTATCTCATCTTTAGAGAAAAAATACACAAACTCCTCGAAATTTTAGCAAATTATTCTAAGGGATTAAAAATGCGCGATTGTGGCCAGCTTAGCCTTCAATGTAAAAAAAATGTATATACCAATTTTACACTTATTGAATGTCTTATTTAGGCCAATATAACTTAGGTATATATTTCTCACATTTTTCAGAAAAAATTTGGAGCTTGGGAAAACTTCTCGCGAATAAGTGTTAGTACACGTAGAATTGAAAAATGTGTAATTTTTGAGAAACTTCCCGCTCAAAACTTAAAAATAATAACAGCGAAGTATGTACCTAAGTTGGTCAAAATTATATTTCCACACCATATGTTCGTGTAGTACACTTATTCGGGCGATATTTACCTGTTTGAATTTTTTGTTATTTTTGGAAACAAGATAAACATATCCAAATTTTATTGACCAAAGTAAATACGGCAAGTGTAGAATCGGTATGTTACATGTTTTAATTGTAGAGACCAAATTAGCCTCAATCGGGTATTTTCGATCACTTCGCATAACACGCTAAATTGTCTGACTTTGTAATTTCTTTTGAAAAAATATTGTATTTTGTGTAATTCGGGTTGTCTAGATAATTGTTATAACTTGTTTATTGAGGGTGAAGTATTAACAATACCGCATGTATATTTGTTTTTGAATGTCTAATTTATGTTAAAAACTATAAAAACCAAGGATTCCGTTGATGATGTATATTCAGATAAAAATAAAGACATTTATATTATATGTAAGTAAAAAAATTGGGGCATTTAATTTTTTAATGTAACTAGTCTTGATATTAAAATACTTAAATTACCTAAATTCAAAGCTGCTGTGAAATCGATATTTTATTCCTTTGAGAATGTTTTGTAAACACTAAGATAAATATTTATATATATATATATATATATATATATATATATATATATATATAAACTTTTATGTAAATGCTAATAATGAATTTAATCTAAGCCCTTGCCCGCAATTTTGCCAACAGCGCTTTTGAGGTATTAATTTTAATGATTTGCCATATTCGTTAAAGAAAGAAAACGGCTTTTTTCGGTAAATGTGCGCAAGCATGTATTTATAGGTAAGATAAAATGATGAATTATGTAACTAAAAATATAAGAACTGGGTAGGTCAGCATAATACATGCAGATTTTAAAATCGACGATATATTAAAGAAATGGAATAACATACGATCTTACAACCTATAAAGTGGAAATTCAAGGAAATGAAATCATTTTAATAATAATTTTTTTAGAATAATTATGAAGCCTCCTTTTTAATACGTTCGTAAGGAAAATAGGCAACATCGTAAAAACGTTTAAACCTTCATGGTGCAGGTTAATAGATATCTAGATGTTAACTTGAAAAATAAATCCAAGGCCGCCCGCTTCTAACGATTGTTTTGATAATTTTCTCA